>AYEL01084298.1:0-17795 GCA_000484575.1 Olivierus martensii
TTTTTTTATAAAATATATTTATTGATATATTTTCTCTTCATTTCAATAATTTTAATTTTTTATAAATTTTCAAATTTATAAGCAAAAACTTAATTTAAAAACAAGTTTTTGCAATAAAAAAATTTAGGAATTTTTTTTCGGCGGCACATATTTTCAGCCAACTGCAAAAAACTTAATTTGCAATAGCTGCATTAATTAAATCAGGATTTTATTTTATTTTTTTCCCATTTCTATGATGTGTATACATGTCAATGGACACACCTTAATAAGTTAAGGCTTGTCCTGTCATTTGTTTTTATTTCTTTTCTGTATTAATAAAAAAAAGAAATTTAATATTTTAAATTTTTTTTTCTTTTTTTTTTTTTTTTTTTTTTTTTTTTTTTTTTTTTTTTTTTTTTTTTTTTTTTCTTTATGAATTTTAAATTTGTAAATTTTTTTTACAATTATTTTTTCAAAATATTTTCTAAATACAATTTATTTTTATTTTTGGCAATAAAATTAAAAACAGTTTTCTCTAATTATATATCAAAGAAACTGATATTTTACAGATTGCAATCTTTTGATTATTGATGACATGTTGAGTGTTTAATCTTGTTATTGTTATCCACCAACTTTATTGCTTTAAAAAATTTTTTTAATGATGACTTCAGCAATAATAACATAATTAAAAAATTTCAAATAAATTTTTAATATATTTTTTTTTCAAGCAGAAGACGGCATACGATATCGGTCTCGGCATTCCTGCTGAACCGCTCTTCCGATCTATTTTTAAAATTTATTCAAATTTTAAAAGTTTATTTGAATCACAAAAAATTTTTATAATTATTGTGCAATTTTTGTAAAATAAATTGTCAATAATACTAGTTACAAACATACAGCAAATTTTCTAATAAATGACATCAGAAAGAGCTAATAGTTATTTTATAATCTTAATTTATAAAAATTTTTCTCTCTCTCTCTCTCTCTCTCTCTCTCTCTCAATATTTAAATTATATTTGTAAAAATTTTCATTTTAAGTGAATTAAACAAAACTTTTAATGATCCTTATCAAAAATTATCAGTTTTAATTGCTATTGCATTCATTTAAAACAATTTAGTTCAGTAATTTTTTAGATATTTGAATCCATACAATTCAAATTAATATTTGATATTTAATTAATGGTTTAGTATTGCTTATTTTCATTTAAATTGAATGTGAATTTTTATATAGGAGTGGGATGGCGAGCAGAAGTTTCTCCATCAGATCATCCTGTATCTCAATATGAATTTGATGTACTGATAGGTGCTGATGGAAAAAGAAATACTTTATTAGGTATATTTTAAGATAACTGAATTTTACTTTTTAGAATATATTCATATATTACAATTACAATAATTTTTTAAAATATATTAAATTGATTCAATTTTTTTTTGAATAGACAAAAATATTTTTAAAAAAGTTTTATTTATAATTTTTGATTTTACAATAAGAGGATCTTTATTATAAATAATGAGTCATTTTTCCATAATGATCAAAAATTTAATATTCATATTTAGCTAAATTTGAAAATATTAACACTGTCTACAAGTTCATACATATTTTCTATTTGCTGTATGTATTTAAAGTAATTGTTGGGTTTGACTAGTTAAAACATGAATATTTTTCAATGGCACTTTTAGTTGGTTTAATTTATTATCAACTTTCATGAAGATTTTGACAAGAATAAAAAATTTAAAAAGGATGAATATTGATCATTACACTAATATATTTTATACATCTTGAGTGGTGAAACCATAATTAGTGCATGAGAAAAATTTAAATATAGTTCATAATGAATGTCTCAGTATAAGGACTGCTTAGAAGTAGAAGCAGCATAGAGGACAAGTCTCATTAGAGATATTAAGTTTGGAAACAAAACATTCATTAATCTTGTCCCCTTAGGCTTATTGCATCTTGGTGAGTATTGGGTGTTCTCCCCAAGGTATCTGAGCAAACTGTCCCACTGTCCTTCCCTCCTCTCCTGTTTTCTTCTCACTTCTTTCCTCTTCTCTAAGTCTTCTGGGTGTGCATCCAGCCATTGGTTTATGGTCTTATCAGTGAATATAGTTCACGGTCTAATTGACCTATCCAGCTAGTTGCTGTCTGTCTGGGACAACTATCCTGGGGTTTGCCTATGTTTGTTCTTTGTCTTTCCCATTTGCAGGCTACAATAGTAATTCCTACCCAGTTGTTTGCTGTAACTGGAGATTTGTGTCACTGGAAAGGTGACAACTATCCTGGGGTTTGCCTATGTTTGTTCGTTGTCTTTCCCATTTGCAGGATACAATAGTAATTCCTACCCAGTTGTTTGCTGTAACTGGAGATTTGTGTCACTGGAAAGGGAGACCCTGGTATTGACAAGATGACTCAAAACACTGCTTTGGCTCCTGCTTCAGTTAAATGGGAGCTGGGCCTGGCTTTGCCTTGGATCAATGAGCTGTGGACACCAGTCCATTTAACCATCTGTTATAGGTGGCCTGGAATCAAGTACTGGGTTGGTCAGATTGGTGTGAGTAGCACCAATCTGACCAACTCTGGCTTGTCTGGTAGCATATAATCTGGCTTGTCTGGATAGCATCTAACTCTCTGACTTGTCTGGTAGCATATAATCTCTTGCTATCCTTGGCATCACAATGATACTTTTATTGTATCTGGCATCTCCTTGTTAGATTCCATTGGGGGTAAGAGACAGAATCTTCCACCTTTTCTCATGAATTCTTCAACTACAAATCAATTCTCTCAAACTACAATATGAGTTTGAACAGAAATGCCCTAAAGCTTGATTCTATTTAAAACTTCCTCTACACCTTTCCTTGTTATGCATTCAGACAAGAAATCCCCCTTTCTTCATAGATAAAGGAATAAAAGGACTTGTTGGAACAGTTAAAGATGTAAAGAAGTTGCATTCTGGTATCTGTGTATTGAAACTCCGTCTTCAGTTCAAAGCTATAATCGGAAAACCCAAGGGGTTGTCTCAGTCCAACATATCACATTTTGTAAGGAGTTGGATATCACACATACTAAACATATTATCATTACTTTTTCTACACCCAATCTGCCACCCTCTATTAAAGCGGGATAAATCAAATGCCCTGTGAAACCATATATACATAATCTTTTGCACTGCTTCAAGTGCCAGAAATATGGACATTCAAAAATATCATGCAGAGGTAAGGAAGTGTATGCTAAGTATGATTCACTGGAAAATGCTACTGATATCTGCAACTCTGAAATCTTAATGTATGTCAATTACAAAGGAGATCACCCTACTTATTCAAAGAATTGCTCTAAGTGAACAAAAGAAAAGATTCAGGAATTAGACTAAAGAAAATCTTAGCTATCAAGAAGCCCACAACCACCTAATACCTAGAGTAATGCCTCAGCAATCATATGCTGCTAAAACATGTAATGATATCACAGTTGATTCAGTCACATTTCAGTCCCATCTTTGATGCCACATACAGACATACTGAAGAAAAGTGCTCCTATAATGATCAAACCCCCCAAAACTTGCAACTTCAACAGCAAACATCTACATACAAACTCTTCAAAACCAAAACACACTATATTGACAAAGAAGCTTACCAGCCAGAAACATAATGGCTCAAAAAAAGGCATCTAGAAATCCTTTGTCTAAACAAAACATGAGGGAGGTAAGTAGGCATCTTGTATCAGAATCAGATGATTATGATTTAATGGACATCACTGCTCCAACAGCATCAATATAATGGCTCAAAAAAAGGCATCTATAAATCCTTTGTCTAAACAAAACATGAGGGAGGTAAGTAGGTATCTTGTATCAGAATCAGATGATTATGATTTAATGGACATCACTGCTCCAACAGCATCAACTATACATTCTAACAACAAATCAAAACAGCTTATAGAATCAAATAAATAATGGCCAGGATAATCCAGTGGAACATTGGAGAATTTAGAGCAAATAATGATGATCTCTGCTCCTTTGTGGGACAATTTTTCATCAGTTTGCACTGCACTGCAGGAGACCATACTTAAACTGTCTGTTAACAGTAAATTCAAACATTATAGCATTTACAGAAGGAATTTTCCATCTAACAGTCATTCTTGTCATAAGGTTGCTCTGCTTATTCCACATTATGTCCCATTTAAGAAATTGTTCTCAACATCCCTCGAAGCCATAACCATTTGGATCTTACTGAACTCTTTGATAAGTATATGCTCTCTTTACTTGCCACCAAATACATCAGTTATCTTTTCTGAATTTGGGCACTTACTGGATCAATTGCTCCAACCTTTTCTGTTATTAGGAGATTTTAATAATCACAATATGTTCTGGGGAAACTAAAATACCAACACCCATGGTGGCTTTGTGAAACATGTTGGAGCATATTACTTTACTATATTGAGCACGTGTCATGGAGAGTGATTGGACAAAAAGAAAATAATGAATTTGACAAAAAGATAGGAACTAAATGATTGTATAACCCCTTTTAAATATTTTTGTAATCTTTTCAATGTCATCAAGCATGCAATAATAATTTATTGAATTAAATCATATACAGTTGTATTCTGCAGGTTTGACTACACTAGTACCAAAGATTCTAAGAATAAACACCCTTGTGGTGTCATGATCTACTTCTAAAAACATGTTTCTTATCAGCATTGTCCCGAAATTGTTTGTGCCTAGGCAAGCTGTGAAGAAAGAAATGATCTGCGAAGAAAACTGAAGACAAGAAAACCAGAAAGAAGCCATACAAACTAGGAAGAAAAGAAAAATTATAAGACAAAGAAATTCAATCTTGAATCATAAATGGCAGATAATGGAATAGTAACAAATCCATGGGGAGTAGAGAGACAAGGAATAACCAACCCCCCATTTGGAAGAGAAATATAGAAGTTTATCTGAAAAGTAAAGATTGCTGGGAAGCAATAGTTGAATCTTCATCCCACATGTTTACAGATACTGACTTATCAAAATATAACAAGTGGAAAAAAGTGGACACAGAATCAATGAGTGTGTTATTCAACTCAATATCAGAATATTAAGCACAACACATCACAACTTTAGACACAGTCAAAAATATATGGGAGAAGTTGAAAAGCATAAACAAGACTGATCAAATTGAAGAGAGACTAATCTTACAGTCCAGGTTAAATGAAACAAAATGATGCAAAGACAATACAATCCAGAAATATTTTGACCACATCTTCCATGAAAGAATTAAGATCATTTGGGAACAAAATATTAAAGGTGGAAATGGCACAATATATATTGTATGGTCTCCCTCAATCATTGGAAAGTTAGCAAGGATCTTCGATGCCATAAAACATAGTGATCTATAATTGATCTTGGTAAAGCAAGCAGTAGGGAGAGAAATGGTCCAACAAGTGAATGACCTTGAGAGTGGTGGAAATGAAATGGCCGACAAGATATCACCAATCGAGAGAAAGACATCCAAAACCTGTTTTACCTGTGGAAAATCTGGCCATCTAATGCAGAATTGTGGCACAGGAATAGAAATTGAAGTGATACAAATCACTTGACAATATGAAATGGAAACCGTGGAAGGACTGAAAGATCTGATAACAGATATGAAAATGGAAACAATGTGAGGAACTAATCTGAGAAATCATGAAAGAGCCAGCAAGATAGAAAATATATATAGGGAATCAATCTATTATTCATTCAACGTGAGAAGGGACTGCCCAGTTTCACCAGAAGAATCAGCCATAGAAGACAATGAAGAGAGACAAAATTGTTACATCAATGCCATATTAGATAGTGGAACTACAAGCCACTTGATAAACTGAAGAGATGCATTTGTTGAGCTAGAGTAAAGGAATTGCAGATCAGTAAAAATGGCAAATGGTACCCTATGTGGTGCAGTTGGGATTGGAAAAATCATATTAACATCTACCAAAGGAAATGAAATCAAAACTTTAATCTTTGAAAGAGTACTTTTTTGTACCTGCTCTAGAAGGCATGCTACTGTCAATGAATGAATTGGACAGATCGGGATTGAAATTCATCATGGAGAATGGAGTCTATAAAGGATATCTTTATCACATGCAAAAGGAATGGTTTATACAAGTTACGACTAGAAATCGGAAAATGGTGAGTGCAAAAATTGAGAGAAGTGGTAAGGTGATGGAAAACAATTTCCAGTTGTTCCAAAGAAGAATGGCACACACAAACTACAGGTTTTTACCTCAAATCGTACAGAATAAAACTGTATGAGAATGCTACTTCAATATGGAAAGAATGGATGGCTACAAAACATGCATACAGGCCAAGAAAAACCTGTTGAACATTTAAGTAGACTCATTGTGATCAAGTGAGAGAAGCCCTTGATCTGATACATGTTGATCTCATAGGTCCCATGAAACCAAAATCATTAGAGGGAAATGAACATGTATTGGTGATTACCAACACAATAAGAGAATAACAATGGAATTAATGAAAAATAAGGATCAGACTGGAAAAAAGATGAACTTTTGTTGAAAGAATAAAGTACATTGCTGAGAATTGAACTCTTGATTTTAACATTGTCTATGGGAAATTTATTTTTTAAGGGTTCTTACTTTATAAGCAATTTTGAAATCCAAATTTATTCATAAAGTTGAGAAGTATCTATAATTGATTATTTGTAATTGTAATATGTTTGTTGATCTATTTAATAGTCTTGAAATTTATCCTATAAATTTGCACAGACTTGTTAACATCAAGGGCTGCATGGATTCACCTTAACTTATAGGAGGGCCTCAAAAAAAGAAAGTTATGTCATATCATGTTTATTAAGAACAGGGATGCACAGACTTGTTAACATCAAGGGCTGCATGGAATCACCTTAACTTATAGGAGGGCCTCAAAAAAAGAAAGTTATGTCATATCATGTTTATTAATTACACGTTACAAAGAAACGTAATCAAAATTAAACAAAGAATTTTTGATAGGATGTGTGGTATTTCATTGATTTAAGAAATTTTTTTTATGCTAGGTTTGACACTTGTAATAGCCAAATGCAAAATTGATTCTAAATTTTAATTAGTTAAGCAGCAGTGTACTTTGTGCTCATGTACACATGAATACAGTGAAAATAAAAAATATTTATTATTACAAATATGATTGTTTCCTTATTATTTAAAAATATCATTGAACCCACTATAAACATAATTCCACTTCAGAAAGATATTATTTGAAAATCATTGTTCAAAACTACAAATAATATTTTTGTTGATTGAGGGACTTGTTAAAATAACACATGGTGAGGTAGGCCACCCATAAATCAACAGATGGCCATGGTTTGTGCATCCCTGCTATATAATATAGAATGGCATTTTTCCAAATGTTGGGCTCTTATTCCACAGGAGCATTTACTGGCATGTTCACATGAAAATACTTTGACTTTCCATCTAGAAGATCCGCAATCAAATCAGAGTCTCACACTTCAAAAGTTTGAAGTCTGGACCTGCCTTGTTGATCTTCATTCTGTACAGTTCACTTGACTTCTCCAGAGAGATGAGCAGTCTATGGCTAGGCATGTAATAGCTCTGCCATTTGATAATCAATGAGATTGAAAAGTGGTATTAAAAAAAAATCCCTAAGGATTTGTCCTATTCCTGAAAATTGCAGACCATTTTTATGAATCACCATAAAATTTCATTCTTTTTCAAGAAATCCAAATATCTGCAAGTAGTTTTTAATAATAATTATAACAAATTGTTTTTCAAATTGTGCAAAACTATGATGATGATAATCATACAATAGACTTGTTAATTCTGGCTTTTAATTTTTTTATATAGATATTACGCATTTATGTATATATAAGGAAGTTGAAATTTAATTTTAAAATTGATTTTTCTGTATTGACTTACCAACTTGAATTTATTTTAAATTTGATTTGAGAAAATTTTTTTGACTTATTCAATGTTTATTTCAATATATAAATTTATTAATTGCTGTAATAATCATAAATTCATGATCATTATAATTCATAGCTAAATTATGATCCTCAATATCATATTATAGTAACTTATAAATTTTGTATTGAAATTAATCTTAAATTTATCATTAATTTCTAAGATTTTTAAAGTTTATCATTTCCCTAAAACAATGTTTCCTAAACTTTCAGTGCTTACATATCCCTTTTTAAAATTTTATCTAAATCCAGCATATCTGTTTCAGGCAAAAACAATTTGGGATAGTTGTTATATTTTATTAAAACAAAAATAATTATAAAGATATTTTTAACATTTGTATTATAATAAATTACAAATCTAAAACCTCATGAATTGAGACCAATGTATTGATATAAAAATAAAAATCAGATAAAAAAATTTTTTTTAAATGCCTCGCAGCTCTTAAAGATCTTTTGCATACTCTTGGAATGCATATACTTTGGGAAGCATTGTCATGAAAATACATTTAAAATATCTTAATTTTAATGTTTATTTGTTTTTATATATTATTTTTTAATCTGCTTATATCTTAATTTTAATGTTTATCTGCTTATATCTGCAATAATTTTTTTAAATTGTTTAAATTTGAATATTCATTAAAATCCTAATATCCAAAATAAATTTTTAATTTTAATATTTATTAATGATTTTGAAATTTCTGGTACAGGTGTCCCTCAATTTACGAACACTCTATTTTATAAATTTTCAATTTAATGAACTATACAAATGTATCCCCTTTTTTCGATTTGCAAAGATAATTTTCACTTTTATTATTAAACTACTTCATCTTATAAATTATCCACTGTAATATGTTTAAATCAATGATTGTATTTTGTTCTATGTAATAATTTATAATCTCTAATTCATATCTTAATTTTTCTTGCATACCGGCTCCTCAAATTGTTTTGGTAAGAAAATTCCGTTATTTAGATGTTTTATTTCCAATTTAATGTTATGAATAATTGATTTGTTTCTATAATTTTTCTTGGTTAATCTCTTCATTGATTGTATCAGATATATTTTCATATCAAGATTACTATTGTATGCCATTAATTTTATATTAAGGTAAAATTTGCTTTGCTTTTCCACTAGAAGATTGGCTCCAGTGCCTGGCACATAGCCAATTATGAGGTATCCATAATATACTTTTGTATTTTTGAAAACTACAAATATGAAATTGTTTTATAGTTTTATATATTATTCCAGATGGGTACAATCTCTATTATAACAAATCTTCAATCCACATGTAGATTTGAAATATATAAAATATATTTGTAATAAAATAATAAAATCTATATTTTGTAATTCAATTAGAAGATGCTAAGTCTAACCAATGTAATCCTTCAAATAAAGGCTGGTTTACACAAAGTGCAAACGTTAATGTTTTTGTGTTTTTGTCATAGCTCCACCCCATTTGTGCACTTTAATGCACCATAAAATGAATGCCAAGACCTGTGCCATAAGACTTCAACTATGTTTTTAACATTTTGTCCAATGTCACCATTAAACATGTAGTTACAAATGGTAAAGGGTATATTTGATGAAATATGGATTAATATGTTAGCTCTTTTCTATATGATAAAAGTCAAAATACTTAGTTTTTTTCTTTTTCATAAAATTTCTAAATAAAATTCTTCCTTAACTTGGAAATTATATTAATTTAAATAATACAGATAGTCCTCAATAAATTCTGTTATTGGTCAATGTAATTGACCAATGGAAGAATTCCTTGATTCAGTCTGTTATATGGAAAGCATCTTCTTTTTTTGTTTGGTTTTTGTAATTTTGGGTTCTTTGTTTATTAAGATAATATATTATTTCCTAGTAAACATTAGTAATGAGAAATCCATAAATTTGGGGCACTTCTGATCTCCAACCATTTCTGATTTACTACAGCAGGGTTCAAAATTTTTCAAACTGAACACCATTGTAAGGCCCTTTGCACATGGAGCGTATCATCATAGACACGTATTAGACGCGGCATCATTTGCTTGCAGTGCCACATGTTTTCAAATGCATGTATGCATTTGAAAACATACAGACATTTGAAAAATTACACAAATAAGCAGCGTAGCATATTCGTCATACTTCCCAAGCTTCACGACACCAATCATACCGTACTGTCATTCACTAGTTGTATGAAGCTAGGCTTGTTTGTGTATTCAGTACGATTTATCTAGTTGTATATAAAAATTAAGTGGAAGTACTACAATTAAATTCGTACAAACAATAGAAAAGTATCCACGTTGTATAATTATCCATTGTCTGAATATTCTTGGAAGGATATAATAGAAAAAGCACAGAATGATATAGCTCATTTAATGAACTGGACAGATATGTATGCAAATATTAATATATTTTAATTCAAATAATTATAAAATAATAATTCCGTTGTCATGGAAAAGCAACATGTGGTTTTAACTCTATTCCTAAAAAGTACATAACGTGGAAAGATTTTACTTTGAATGCTGTCATTCGATATACTGTACAATATAAAATACTATTCTATAAAATATTTAAAATTTTGCATCACCTGATAATTCCCTCGCAGCAATAAACAATATATTATTTTACATTTCTTTTAATATAGTGATGAACCCAAGACAGTCTTATTTTCCTTCTTTTTTTGGTGATGACAAAAATAAAATATGTATATCGTCGTCATCATTGCTGGACGCAATCTTGACTGAACGAATTCTGTACGATTGTAGTATGCTCCGTGAATAGATGTGCAGGCGTACACATATCGTCAACTGCAAGTTGAATCTTCTACGCGTCTATGACAATACACTCCGTGTGCAAAGGGCCTAAGTTGAGAACTATTTGAATATATTTATGCTTGTCCAATAAATTTCTGTTGTGGTTATTTATTGCAATGTACAATAGAAAACTCTTCAAAATTGCTTAATTTTCTTACTGATGTTTTTAAAAATCCAAGGGAAAATTAGAAAATAATCAAAATGAATTAACCTTTAACGCTCTAAAAGTAAAAAAATTATCGTTCTTTAACGATCCAAATTATATGAAATATGATATTTAATATTCGATATTTTGCCATAACTTTTTTATTTTTTAAGTTTTTGGCACGAAAAAATTATATTTTGTTGTCAATATACTCTGTCCATATAAAATATTTTGTAAGAGTATTTAAAAATTGATATTTTCATAAATTAATCAGTTCTACTGTCATGACATCTAAATCTAGCCAGTTTAATGTTAGATCTTTAAATCTAATTGATTTAATGATAGATTTCTTTCACACACAAACTATTAAGTGATATTTATTACACAAGTGTAAAAAAACTAATTACATAACAGCATCTTTATTTGAAATTGGATATGCATCATGGGAAAGAAGTGGAACATAAAGCATTTCAAAAGAACAAATCAATGCTTTTTTTAACATTTGATGTCCTATTTTTTGGCATATTTCTATGCCATACAAGAAATTTAGTGTTAACACTTGCACTTGGTTTAAACCTACATTGTGAATTATTTTCTTTCTATTAGTTTTAGTTTTAATAAAATAACTATCATAGTAACCATAATTTATCTCTTTTAGCAATTAGAATTTAAAAATTGAATAAATATAAATATATATTAATTTTTATAATTTTTTTGCCAATCTATTAAAAAAAAGTATTTGTGAATTTCATCATAAATTTTTAATACACCCTGAAAATTAATAATTTTTAAATAAAGCCACAGTGATAGTTAATAAATCACGTTTCGGCTTAAATTCAAAAATCATTTGTCACTTAGCATACAGAAATTCAAAATCTAATAGTAAAAAAAAGACTAGATGAATAATACAAAAATAGGTTGTATTTATAATATGTAGTATTGCATATGGATTAATGCTTCTGAGATATTTTAATATCAGTTGGTAAATTGAAGGACTTTGTTATCCAATAATCAATTTTGAAATTTTTACCTAGGAATTAATGGGAAACAAATTTTTCCTAATGAATGGTTTCCAATGCCTCAATTACCTTCGTAAATCAAGGGAAACCTGTATATACTTCAATTATACTGTATGATATTTATAAAGCTAATTTATATTGAATCCATTTTTTTTATAACTGTTATGATGATATAGTTAATAAGAAAATATACTGATACTTTCTACAAGTAAAAATTTAATAAAATGTTAAAATTTAAAACGATATAACAATTTTACAAAATTAAGAAAATAAAAATTTTTAGCCCCTGGAAAATTGGTTTCACAAATTTTAGAAAATAAAATTGTGATTATTGTAATTTTTAAAATGAAAATGTTTTTCAAACTGAAATTGTTATTTAATGATTTGTGTAGTTTTATAATCAAGAGAACAATTTTTTATAAAATTTAATATAAAACTTTAATTTTTGTTTTATGACTAGATTAACAATAAAAATAATTATATTAAAAACATTGTCCTAAAAAATTTTATATTTATAGAATTGTACTTATTAAAAATAATTGTTCATAAAATTTACAGTTATCAGCAGATGTTTCTCACTCAAAACATCTGTTGTAACCTTCATTTAGACTGTTGATTCAAATTGTCTTAAAAACAATGAATATCCAAATGTCAATTTTTTTTATAGCTTATTGCTTTAGACTTAATAATATAATTTTAAACAAATTTTTTTTTAATTTATTTTAATGAGCATGTAACAAATCTTAATCTTCAATCATCTAGGGGATTTACACAAAAAAATTTGTTTAAAATTATATTATTAATTTATTTTAATGAGCATGTAACAAATCTTAATCTTCAATCATCTAGGGGATTTACGCGATTCCAATGATTCTATACTAGCCAAACTTCCCCCAGCGGTTATTTATTTATTTTTTTTGCTAGTATAGAATCATTGGAATCGCGTAAATCCCCTAGATGATTGAAGATTAAGATTTGTTATCTGACTTGAGCCAAGTCTGTATGCCCGGATTTGCCATAGAGGGCCCGTGGCTAGGTATAGCCCGTCCGGGAGCAGTGATGTCGGCGTAAGTCCGATAATCTCTAAATTATATACATCCCGAAATTGGAAATCTGCCGGAGCCTTGGTAGTCTAGCTGGTAAGGCGTCGGGACGGTAACCCGAAGTCCCTGGTTCGATTCCAGGCCAAGGCAAATTTTTAATTTCGGGAAATTAGTAAAAATTAAAATTCAATAAAAAAATTTTAATATAAAATTCCTATTATTTTATTTTTATATTCATATTTAAGGTTTATTACAAATCTTAAATATTAACTTAAAAATCATATTTAAAATATTTAAACTATATACATTCCTAGTTTTCAATAAGCTGAAATTTTTAAATGAAAATTCTACGTTTTACCTGTTCATTTAATCCTATTTAAAAAAAATTCATCACGATTTCAACATATAAATTCCGCAGATAACAGAATATTCAAAACAAATTGGTCTTAAATTAAAAATTTATCTTTTAATAAATCGTGAATTTTGCGAAAATAAATTTCTTAGCGTACTTAACAATACTATTAAACTGCTTCAACTAAGACTACTTAAATAAAAACACAGCACTTCTTGCAGTAAAGTATCAAACTAAATTTATATTTCATTTATATTTATACCTATACACAAGCAAAGTGCAATATAATTAAAAAAATATATTTATATAGGTTGTCTCAACATAGGTGATTCTAGCTGATGATGATTTTTAATTTAAAAAAAATTTTGGGAAAGAAATGTCGCTATAAATCTGTTTTAATAAAATTTGAAGTGAGAAATAAAATATGATTATTTCATTCAATACATAATATATGATGATAAATTTATTTTTAAAAAAAAATTAGGTTCTGAATCAATAATTACTTGGAATTTATCAAAATCAGTTTTTTTCAATTTCTCATTTTAGATTATAAATAAAAAATATAAATATATCATCAATACATAATGAGAGAAAATTCTATTAATAATTATCTAGGTTTTGAATAAAGATTGCAAAGAAAAATTGATTTATCATCTGCTTATGAAGGTGTTTTATCTTCAAGGACGAAAAATTTAACACAATTTAAAAACAATGGAATTGCATAAAAATACAATAATACAACTGATATATTAAAATAAAATTATAAGCATAATACTGTATTTAAATTGACTTAAATAGCTCTACATTAAAGTGACCAGATATCCCGGATTTGAGTTGTTTGTCCCGAAATGAAAACTGTCTCGGATTGAGCATGTGACCTTTTTAACATTTTCGCAATGGCACAAAGTTGCTACTATTTTCTTCTACTTCCTGCTATATGTCGCTATTGTAATTAACTGGCAACAAATGTTTTTACTTGTATGAGACAAGTATAAAGATGATAAAAATCCTGTTATGGAGATTGTTACAGAAATAGCCGATTTAAAATTCAAATTAAAAGAAAGAGTGGATATAGAGTATCTACCGCTCACTGTACGCAACAAGTTAAGAAATTTAGAAGAGAATGGTTGGTTCAAAACAGATTCCTTTAAATCCAATGTCAACAATTTTTATGAAAAAATGTATCCAATATTTAGAAATTCGCTTATCACAATTTGAACACATTGATTGTTTTAAGTGAACCAATCTAAAAAGAGATATTAATTGGCAAAATGTGCAAAAAAATTTTGAATAAATTTCAAAATTTGATGATAAAATGAAACTATTTGATGCTGATAAAGAAGAAAAAACTTTGTGATGAGATATCATATATAAAAATATATTGATACAAAAATAAATGCTTGGAATGAACTAAAATGTAATCGATGCAGGGTGGACAGAAATATTTAATCACTTTGATACGAACAAATACCATTCAGGAATATTAAGAAAATAACTGAATTTGCATTATGCTTGCCCGGCATCAATGATGCAACCGGAAAGAGATTTTCAGTGGTGAATAAGTTTTAGGCTAGGAATCCACTACACCTGAAAACACGCCTGAAACTTAAATCTGAAATTGAAAGTGACACAGTTTCCGGTTTGTACACTATCTTGGCCAGAAACTCACCTGAGAGTACAGTATAAATATATTTAACGTTTCAGTTTCAGGTCTAACTATGTAGCCAGAGTTTAGTATTCAGTAGATAAGATGGCGGTGCGCAGACCAGGAAAAATTTTCGGTTCGAGACTTTTTATGTTCTGCGCATTTAATGCTATGAATAATAAAAAGCTCTTTTATTACCTGTAATTTCTTTCGTGTTTTAAGTCAGATTGTACGAATCTTAATAAAAGTAATGATTTATAATTTTAATGTTTTTCTTCTTAATTAACTCGTTTTTGTGCCGTAGTTTAGACAAAATGGTAGAAGCATGTTGTAAACGTAGGAGAAACAAAAAATACTATTTAGAATTCCGAAAATACAACTTTCTTTAAAATAAACAAGATAAAAACACAAAGATGTGTCATTAGGCTGCAATAGACACAAAATTTGGACTTGATGGTAAGTTTCCCTAGATTAATATAATATACAGCGACACTGTAGATCGGTTATCTTATAGTTTAATATAAAAGTTTTTGGTACGACAGGAGAAGAAATCCCAGCGGAATTTCGACCTCCCCTTTATCTTATCCCTAATTAAACACTCTTGAGTTTATTGGTGAAGATTCCATGTGGGGCGGAACCCCATTCTCAAGTTATGGGGCTCCAAATTTGGGGCTCAGAATTACGTATTTTATGATTTTCTGCAAAACTTTTATAGATAATCGGATATTTTAAACGATTTTAGATCTATCTTATCATTCCGAATAGAATGCAATCAACTTAAATAAGCTACGATTTATTTTTATGAAGTTATGTGATTTTCCCCCCTACGACGATATATTCGTTCTGAAGCTTGGTAGAATTCTCAAATATTTAAAATTTACTGTTTTGTATATAAAACATCCTATTAATTATTATATTCGTTCACTTTTCCACACTGAATAATAATCAAATATAGAACTTTGAAGATCATCTTTGTCAGTTAGTCGAAAGAGTGAAATTCTACCACTAGATTGTGCTGTAAAGTTCTGTCAACTAAAGTCACTCTATGCTCCTATAGAGAAGTATGGACATGACCTTGAATGCCGCCACGTTTGAGACATCTAGTCTAAGGCCAGGGTTCCACTATACCTGAAAACTAAAACTGATAACAAACTGAAACGAGCAAAGTTATGTTTCAGGTTGCTTTCAGTTTCTGCTTAAGCTCCACATAAACATAAACAAGTCGATAGAACTTTACAGAACAATCTAGTGATAGAATTTAACTCTTTCTGACAAAGATGATCTTCAAAGTTCTATATTTGATTATTATTCAGTGTGGAAAGTGAACGAATGTAATATAATTAATAGGATGTTTTATATACAAAACAATAAAAAATTTTTAAATATTTGAGAATTCTACAAGGCTTCAAAATGAATATATCGTCGTAGGGGGAAAAAAATCACGTAACTTTGTAAAAGTAAGTCGTAGCTTATTTAAATTGATTGCATTCGATTCATAATGAAAAGATACATCTAAAATCGTTTAAAATATCCGATTATCTATAAAAGTTTTGCAGAAATTCGTTAAGAAACGTGGTTTTGAACCCCAACTTTGGAGCCCCATAACTTGAGAATGGGGCTTTTGAAACGTGATACCGAGCCCCAAATTTGGAGCCTCATAACTTCAAAATGGAGCTTCTGCCCCACTTATCGTATTATCTATAAAAGTTTTGCAGAAAATCATAAAAAAACGTGATTCTGAGCACCAAGTTTGGAGCCCCATAACTTGAGAATGAAACTTCTGCCCCACATGAAATCTTCACCAATCAACTCAGGAGTGTTTAATTAGAGGATAAGATAAAGGGAAGGTCGAAATTCCGCTGGGATTTTTTCTCCTATCGTACCAAAAACTTGATTACATTAAGCTATAATATAACCGATGTACAGTATCGCTGTATATTAGTCTAGAAAAACTTACCATCAGGTCCAAATTTTTTGCCTATTGTAGCCTAATGACACATCTTTGTATTTTTTCTTGCTTATTTTAAAGAAAATTGTATTTTCAGAATTCTAAATAGTATTTTTAAGTTTCTCTTATGTTAACAACATTCTTCTACCATTTTGTCTAAACTATGACACAAAAACGAGTTAATTAAGAAGAAAAACATTAAAAAACTTACCATCAGGTCCAAATTTTGTGCCTATTGCAGCCTAATGACACATCTTTGTATTTTATCTTGCTTATTTTAACGAAAATTGTATTTTCAAAATTCTAAATAGTATTTCTAAGTTTCTCCTACGTTTACAACATGCTTCTATCATTTTGTCTAAACTACGACATAAAAACGAGTTAACTAAGAAGAAAAACATTAAGATTATAAATCATTACTTTTCTTAAGATTCGTATAATCTATCGGACTTAAAACACGAAAGAAATTAATAAAATAAGAGGTTATTATTATTCATAGCATTAAATGCGCAGAACCTAAAAGTCTTGAACCGAGTATGCGTAACGCCATCTTAGCTATTGAATACTAAACTCTGGCTACGTAGTAAGACCTGAAACTGAAACATTAAAAATTTTAGCCTTGGATTCTACTGTACTTTCAGGTGAGTTTCTGGCGAAGATACGGCTACAAACCGGAAGCTGCGTCATTTTCAGTTTCAGTTTCAGGCGTGTTTTCAGGTATAGTGGAACCCCGGCCTAACTGGAAGCTTACAAGGAGAGGGCGCGGTCTGGGAAATGAACTTTGGAATCAAACTTTGTGTGGTGGTAGTTTACCCTTCATGTGTTAATATGATAAAATATTAGTGCGCACTATTCAGCCAATTCCGAAAAAAATGGATTCAAAGTTTTCATAGCTGTTATATATAATAAAAAAATGGGCGAACA
>AYEL01084299.1:0-26571 GCA_000484575.1 Olivierus martensii
TTCTCTATAGGAGCATAGAGTGACTTTACTGTCAACTTGTTTATGTGGAGCTTAAGCAGAAACTGAAAGCAATCTGAAACATAACTTTGCTCGTTTCAATTTCAGTTTTCTGGTATAGTGGATTCCTAGTCTAATACCCCGGACACACTAGCAGCGATAACGGACGTTTTGCAGCCGCAGAACACCGTTTCAGTAACGTAGTTCCCACAACTCCGTTTGTGACGTCAATCTCCGTCTCAAAGAGTAAATTTCAGATGGCATCTACAGAGACAACTCAGACAAGCAGTCAAAAGAAAAGGGTTTCGTGGGATGAAAGGGAAACGAACGCATTAATAAATATTTGGAGTGATCATAAGGAGAGC
Source organism: Olivierus martensii (assembly GCA_000484575.1). NCBI lineage: Eukaryota > Metazoa > Arthropoda > Arachnida > Scorpiones > Buthidae > Olivierus > Olivierus martensii. Next base: position 363 of record AYEL01084299.1, read on the forward strand.
GAATCGTCATGTACTGTACATTTATAAGCTCTGTAATTTGTGACGATAAAAATCTTCGTTTCCTCCGTCTTTAAGATTTTGTAAATATATCCCACAATTCAATTGTAATATAGTATCCCATAATTCACTGTTTTCCTTTACCATCCCACAATGCATTATTTTTAACTGCCGTTTGGAATACCAGTATGTTCAGTATTCTTCCTGCTAGAGGCCTGTGTGATGACGGCCGTTACAGATAACCGCAGATAACGTGTAGTGTGTCCAGAGTATAAGGCTAGGAATCCACTATACCAGAAAATTGAAACTGATAAACTGAAACGAGCAAAGTTATGTTTCAGGTTGCTTTCAGTTTCTGCTTAAGCTCCACATAAAGTTCTGTCGACTTGTTTATACAGCACCATCTAGTGTCCATATTCAAGTTGGAGAATGCATCATGACCGTAGCTGTGATCATGACTGATGGTCTGCCTCTCTAAACTAAGACAGAAACGAGTAAATTAAGAAGAAAAAACATCAAATTATGTTATTACCTTTTTTTTAAGATTTGTATGATCTATTTTAAGTAGTCTTTCCCCCTATAGTCCGTAAAATCGAGGTTTTACTGTATAGATAACTGTAAATTATTATCCGCCGCCACATGTAGCCAAATTCAGTTTAGCTCCAAGCTTAGCTGTTCGACAATGTCTTAAACATGGCGTCTGGAACCCACGTGATACGAAGCTAACCAATGAAAGGCTTTCCATTGTCGGCAAAGTCTAGGGAACAGCGTGTCCATACTTCTCTATAGGAGCATAGAGTGACTTTACTGTCAACTTGTTTATGTGGAGCTTAAGCAGAAACTGAAAGCAATCTGAAACATAACTTTGCTCGTTTCAGTTTTCTGGTATAGTGGATTCCTAGCCTAATACCCCGGACACACTAGCAGCGATAACGGACGTTTTGCAGCCGCAGAACACCGTTTCCAGTTTTCTGGTATAGTGGATTCCTAGTCTAATACCCCGGACACACTAGCAGCGATAACGGACGTTTTGCAGCCGCAGAACACCGTTTCAGTAACGTAGTTCCCACAACTCCGTTTGTGACGTCAATCTCCGTCTCAAAGAGTAAATTTCAGATGGCATCTACAGAGACAACTCAGACAAGCAGTCAAAAGAAAAGGGTTTCGTGGGATGAAAGGGAAACGAACGCATTAATAAATATTTGGAGTGATCATAAGGAGAGCGAATCGTCATGTACTGTACATTTATAAGCTCTGTAATTTGTGACAATAAAAATCTTCGTTTCCTCCGTCTTTAAGATTTTGTAAATATATCCCACAATTCAATTGTAATATAGTATCCCATAATTCACTGTTTTCCTTTACCATCCCACAATGCATTATTTTTAACTGCCGTTTGGAATACCAGTATGTTCAGTATTCTTCCTGCTAGAGGCCTGTGTGATGACGGCCGTTACAGATAACCGCAGATAACGTGTAGTGTGTCCAGAGTATAAGGCTAGGAATCCACTATACCAGAAAATTGAAACTGATAAACTGAAACGAGCAAAGTTATGTTTCAGGTTGCTTTCAGTTTCTGCTTAAGCTCCACATAAAGTTCTGTCGACTTGTTTATACAGCACCATCTAGTGTCCATCTTCAAGTTGGAGAATGCATCATGACTGATGGTCTGCCTCTCTAAACTAAGACAGAAACAACGAGTAAATTAAGAAAAAACATCAAATTATGTTATTACCTTTTTTTTAAGATTTGTATGATCTATTTTATTTAAAACAGCGAAAGAAATTAATAAGAGGTTTTTATAATTCGTAGCATTAAATACGCAGAACCTAAAAGTCTTGAACCGAAAATTTTTCTTGGTCTGCGCACCGCCATCTTATCTACTGAATACTAAACTCTGATTGGCTACGTAGTTAGACCTGAAACTGAAACGTTAAATTTATTTATACTGTACTTTCAGGTGAGTTTCTGGTCAAGATACGACGTATAAACCGGAAGCTGCGTCACTTTCAGTTTCAGGCATGTTTTCAGGTGTAGTAGATTCCAAGCCTTAGACCAGAGTTGTCCAACTCGCGGCACCCACTGCTGTACTGAATGCGGCCCAACATAAAATTGTAAACTACTTTAAAACATTGAGATTTTTATGTACTTAATGAAGTCAATAGAGTTATTATTTAAATACTTATCTACATTTCCTATTTCCATTTTCTAAAATATTTCTTATCTCAGTGATTAAAACTTCTTGATCTGCTAAAGCAGATCAAGAAGTTTTAATCATTCAAATAATGATTTAAAAAAATTTATGTACGAAGAAGTCAAAGATTATTATGTTATGACATTTTTGCTTATTTGTCATTGTTGATATCATATATTGTACATTTACTAAATTAAAAAAAAAAAAAAAAAAATATCATATATTGTACATTTACTAAATTTAAAAAAAAAAAAAAAAAAAAAAAAAAAACAACGCAGCCGAGTGCAGAAACATTGAAAGCAATATTACAAGTGCAATTTTCAACAATTCCTGTGAAGAATTTTATAAGAATATTTCAATTGAAGATTTATTAAAAATTTCACTCTACGAAAAAATACATATAAATAATGTATTTATTTATTTATTATTCGTTATATTGATAGTTATATCCAGAGCCCGCCCAAGGCACGATGCAGTGATGCATAGATGCAAGGCACAAGATTATTTAACCACTATCGTCTTTAAAAAATATAGAGGGGAGCTATAAAAACTTTGCAGCAGGACCGTATACCCTAGGACCGGCTCTGGTTATATCTATATAGTCATTTTTGATATTTTTTGTGTTGAGACTTATTTTCTATGCAGATTAATTTGTTATGAAAAGAATGCTTTTAATTTTATTATTAATTTATCAGAAGTGTATGTTTTTTGTAATTTTGATATTAATAAATGCATAAAAAGATAGATCCAAGAAATTTTAATGACGCACAACCAATGATATATATATATATCCATGCACCCAACTAAATAAACTAAGAAAATGATATCCTCACAACCGTGTTAAATATTTTTATTTTTATTTGGACACGTCCCTCATTCCATCATAAAACATCTGGTTAGTTTGCTCTACATGCAAATTTTTATCGGAACGAACTATTATAAATGAAAATATTCAAACTATCTACTACATAGAATTGCTCATAATTAGTTTGCTCTACATGCAAATTTTTAAAGAAACGAACTATTATAAATGAAAATATTCAAACTATCTACTACATAGAATTGCTCATAATTTGATAAATTTTTAAAACAACATATTTTATGTTCCAGATGTAATTTGAAAGTGTGCACCAGAATACAAGAAATGCTTCTGCATTAATTATTTAAAAATCAATTGGAAATATTTTCCTCCATGCAACTTTTAATTAAGAGTATTTAATTATGTATAATCATTCACTTGATTATAGTAATTATATAAAAACAATAAAAATTAATATGTAACTACTGATAAAATACAAACATAGCTTATTGATAAAATATATCAATAAAATAAAAAATCATATTTTTTTTAATTTCCAAAATTATACAGTCTGGACAAAGTTGTGTGGTTTTTCCTGAGTTTTTAATACTCAATGATAGACAAAAAAGGAACAAATTCTGTGACCTTATAATTCTAGTTTCGATATTGATGGAACAATTGATTTTCAATATCTGTTTGATCAATAAAACAGAAATTATATATCTAGTTCTCTATTATTATTCAGTGATATATATATATCAAATTTAAAGAGAAATGAATGTATTTTGAGTATTTCATTTCAAGCAAAATTTCTTAACTTAAATACTGCTTTATCTATTGTTTGAGATTTATTTCAATATAATAAAACTAAAAATATTTTCTAATTACAAATTTATGTATTTGAATTTTGAAAATTTTCAAGCAATTTTGTTGTGTGCAACAGAAGATTTTAGAACAGGCAACAGTATTCAAAATGCAAATAGTGGTTTAATGCAAAATTTAACACAGATGGAGCAACTTGAATCAAAAATATAATCAAATATCAGAAGTTCATATCAGTTATGAAAAATAAATCAATATAGTATTATTAGGTTACTAATAAAATGTATTCATAATTGTTTTTCCTGAGTTTTTAATACTCAATGATAGACAAAAAAGGAACAAATTCTGTGACCTTATAATTCTAGTTTCGATATTGATGGAACAATTGATTTTCAATATCTGTTTGATCAATAAAACAGAAATTATATATCTAGTTCTCTATTATTATTATTCAGTGATATATATATATATCAAATTTAAAGAGAAATGAATGTATTTTGAGTATTTCATTTCAAGCAAAATTTCTTAACTTAAATACTGCTTTATCTATTGTTTGAGATTTATTTCAATATAATAAAACTAAAAATATTTTCTAATTACAAATTTATGTATTTGAATTTTGAAAATTTTCAAGCAATTTTGTTGTGTGCAACAGAAGATTTTAGAACAGGCAACAGTATTCAAAATGCAAATAGTGGTTTAATGCAAAATTTAACACAGATGGAGCAACTTGAATCAAAAATATAATCAAATATCAGAAGTTCATATCAGTTATGAAAAATAAATCAATATAGTATTATTAGGTTACTAATAAAATGTATTCATAATTGGTAAAAATTGGTTTTTCTAATTATGTAAAAGTTATTATTTTAGTGAAACTAGTTTCATTTATCCACTATAACTATCATGAAGTTATCATATTTTGATATGTTAAATTTCTCACAATATGTTTTATTGATTTATTAAAAGTTCATATTCTAGAGAAGACAAAATAATTATTGTATTATTCATTTTGTTCAATAAATTTCTACAATTTTCTTTTATAGCTATACATATATACTGAATAAAACTAATTATGTCAATTCATTTTTTCAGATATTTATGACAGAAAAATTCTGAACAAGTTACCTGTATGAAGAAATTATCAAAAAAATTGACAATGTAAGTAGCAATGTCTTGCAAATTGAAAAAAAATTACTATATTCATAAAGGCAATTAAAAGTCATTTGTTTCAAGTGAAGTAAAAAGAAACCTACTATTTAGCTTTTAACAAATATATGCAATTTGTCAAAAGCAAATGCAAATATATTCATGAGAATTATATTTCATATGTTGATCATGACTCCTCTTAGTTCTATACTTTATGATAAGATTAAAAACAAAGGAAAAAATTTTCATTATTTTTCTATAGTAATTACCTAGCTTTGATAACTATTTATAATTTGATACTTTTTATTTGTATTTAAAATATAAAGGTATCTTCTTATACTCTAAATACAAATAATTTGAATGCTAATTTTATGGCACTTTTTCTTAATTTTGAGTGAACTTTTTCCATTATCTAATTAAAGTTACCTTTTTTTTTTACAAATTTATTTTAATTTGTTATTAACATAGCTATTTATGCAAACACAAAAATAATATATATTTTATAAAAGCTTAAGTATATTTGTTGACAAATAAATTTTGTGAAATTTTTCTTTAACCAATTGGCATTATCTGTCTCAACTGACAAAAATATTGTTATTGTTTTAGCATTTTTTAATGACTTATTTCAATGTGAAAACTGCATCTATTTATTTTTAATATATTTCTCAAAAACAGGGAAAATTTATATGTAACATTTTAATTAAACTTATTCAAGCAATGAGAATTTTCATTAAAATTATTAAAAGTATAAATATATTTATAGAAAACTAGTCCAAGTGTTAAAATAAAGTTTCCAGCAAATTAAATAAAATGAAATTTTAAACTGAAGCAAAGAAATTATCTGAAGAAAAGCTAAAAATTCATATTTTGTTCATCATTCTGTTTTATAATACTGCATAATAAACATATTTTTTAAAATTTCATATGTTAAGAAAATTTACTACCTACAGGTTTTCAGGATTTAATTACTTTCATATTTTTTTTTATTATATTTTACCAAATATTTAAAACTAACATAAGGTAAATTTGGATTTAATACATTAACAAAAAGAATATTACGATAGGCTATTTCCTAACTACAAGTGTTCCTCTTGATACAAACACGAAATTTCATTTTCAAATTTTGTGAAATTTCAAATACTTCGATAATTTTAAACAATATGAGAGCAGAACGCTCTAGCAACTAATGTCATGTAAAATTACACAGTTATCCTATTATGGCAGTATTTCAAGATGGTGACAATTACAAATAACTAATAAAGATTCAACAGCTCATTAAGTGAAAAAACAACATATTTTTCACTTAATGAGCTGTTGAATCTTTATTAGTTATATTTAAAAAGAAAAGTGAAAAGTTAACTAGTCTTATAAAAAAAACTTGCTTTATAATTGGAATTTTTTGTTCAAATCAAATGAAATAAGAAATTTCTAATTGGTAGAATTGTGAATATATTACAAAGCATAGTATATAAATTTATTTCAGTAATTTTCAGGGCCAAATAACAACAGTACCTGAGTTACAAAACTTACTTACATATTATAGTATTGTATAGCTTGTATAGTAAAATTTTCACACATTTCCCAATGATCACAGATTTATAATATGAAACTTTGAATTATTTATTCTGAAATATATATATATTTCAAATACGTATTGCACTTCAAATGTTTGATTGAAATACATATATCAATCAATGTATGAGATTACTTATTTTGAGAAAGTTTAAATTCAATTTTTAATGCCTTATTTGTTAACAAATATGATCAACTGCCTCCTTGTTCCAAACCAATGGGATTATATATAATCACATCCATGAATATTATGCACAATATCATCTGATTTCTTATAGTAGTTTCTTATATAGTAGAGTTGCAAATTTTATAGCTGAATTTATATAAACTCTTTTATTTATCATGCACAATATCATCTGATTTCTTATATAGTAGAGTTGCAAATTTTATAGCTGAATTTATATAAACTCTTTTATTTACAAGTTATCAAAATCTGAATGCTTAAATTCATTTTCTATATACCTATCTAAAAACAAATAGACATCAAAGAAGTATAAAAGCATATTTAGTAAGTCTGGGGACTAAAATCTACAAAAGAGTGTTTTAAAAAAAAGTGCATTAATATGGTATTCAAAGACTAATTGAACAATGTGAAGTTACACTATGTATCACAATCTATACAGTGGCATAACTACAATGGTGCAAGTGGTGCCACCACACCAAGGCCCAAACTGGAAGGGGCCCATGTTTTACCAAAAGAATCTAGCAAAGAAAGTTTTCATAAAAGAAATTATTGATTGTTTTGCAAAGACAAAATAAGAAAAAATTATTTTAGGTAAATTATTAATAAAAATGAATTTTTATTCTTAGGCTGAACTCACACGGACAACAACAGAACTACACCACAACCACAAAATGGTGGTTGCTTGTGGACGGTCATGAATTATAATTATATTAATATAGAAACGCATAATCTACTCAGCATGGCCGCTAAACTGAAGTCGGTTTCAATGGCTGTCGCAATTTGTGGTTGTCAGTGGTTGAGCATAACTCACACAGTGCGACATACTGACTACTAGCTGCCGACAGCGCTTCCTTTCAATCAGCAAAATCGGTAACGGATTGTGCATATATATGCGCAGTCCCTTACTGACTGCACATATAAGTGGTTCGCGAATGGCTGATTTCAGCCACAACACCACTAGCTGCCGACAGCGCTTCCTTTCAATCAGCAAAATCGATAACGGATTGCGCATATATATGTGCAGTCCCTTACTGACTGCACATATAAGTGGTTCGCGAATGGCTGATTTCAGCCACAACCCAACCATGCGGTAACCACCGTTTTGTGGTTGTGGCGTGGTTCTGTTGTGGTCCGTGTGAGTTCAGCCTATAACCATGAGGTAACCACCGTTTTGTGGTTGTGGCGTGGTTCTGTTGTGGTCCGTGTGAGTTCAGCCTTAGATTCATCAATGAAAGTACTATTGTTTTAGCTATAAACAGAGTAAAATTTTTTCGGGGGCCAATTTTACATCCTGCACCAGGGTTCACACAGCTCTAGCTATGCCACTGAATCTATACATAAATTTTAAACTTAAGTAATTAAATAGAAAGATTTATTTTAACCAGATCATCATTTTGTTCCATTTGTAGGAAAAATTTATATATAGATTGTGAAATAATCTATTGGTAATTCTTGTAAAATAATCATGTATTTCTCATATAATGGTCATAGTTTTTATGCTTAAATTTTTTAAATAAAAACACACTAGAACATTAAGAGAGAAACTAAACTGAAAAGTGAAATTAAAAATAATCAAATTAGTACACAATTTATGAATTATTATTATTTAAAATAATAAATTGTATTATATATACACACAAACACACAGTATGTATAAAATATTGCATAATCTTATATAGTGAATTACTAACTTCCATTATTAAAAAATCCCAAATATTTGCTTATTTATGGCTTTTAAATTTTTGAAAAACAATAGCAATAAACAATAAGAAGAATAATAGAATTTATCTCTTAAAAACAAATATTCACACTAAACTCAAAAATATGTATAAGATTTCTACCAATTATATAAAGGTTGGTTGTATTAAGCCATTATATCTCATTAGGGATATTTTGTATCTGGTGGCAGTCACTTTTAGAGCCTATCATAGGCTGACCAACACTCATGTTGGAGTCAACTGGAAGGTTGAAGGATGAGGTTCAATGGGCTTGGCCAGATATCTCCTGAAAAACTGAAAATATGGGACCCAGATTTGAATCAGGATCCTCTAAAGTGGCAAATGAATGTTTTACCATGTAGCTATCTGGCCAACAATATCAATAATCCATATCAGAATTCTCCATTTCATTGTTAACTATTTGATGCATATATTGCAGTCTGGAAGAAAAATTTTAAATGCTTATTTATTTAAATTAGTATTATTTGCATTGATTATAAATCTTCAGAAAAATCCTGATTATGTCAGTTGATTTTTCAAACAGTACTTTCCAATCAATGGTTGATTACTAAGTGGCAGGCCATTCTAAATTCAATCAAGATTTTTTTTCAACCATAAAGGGTCAGCAGCATATAGGGATCAAGGGCAGAGTTTAAATTTATCAATAATATTTTAAGTAGCATGAAATCCAGAATGAATCCTACATCCTCTGAATGAAAACTGACACTGTTTCTATATGGCCAATCTATCATCAAATCAATCAAGTAAATTGTAAGTAAATTTAATACTATAAGAATAAAATTATGATGCTCTATGATACTAATGTCATTTCATTTTTTCAGTATTACTTATACTAGTAAACCTATTACAATTATGCTAGCAATAAAAGAATACATCGGTGATTGATGAATGATTTTATAATTTAATGATTTCAAAATTTAATCTATTGGGTTGTCTGAAAAGTAATGATGCATTTTTTCTGTTTTAAAAAGTAATGTATAAATAAACTTCCACTAGCATTAATGGTAACAATAAATCAGCCATATTCGAAGTGGAAAAAAGATATAATTTATTACATGTATAAATAAACTTCCACTTGCATTAATGGTAACAATAAATCAGCCATATTCGAAGTGGAAAAAAGATATAATTTATTACGGAAGTACTTTCGACTTCATTAAGTCATCATCAGCCATACATAATTTTATAATTAAAATACTCGTTTTGGAATACAATGTTCAGAATCAGAATGTTTTAAAAAAGTGTATTTATTTATATAAAGAACAAAGATCAAAGATATATTACCCATTTTGCTCGATAATCTTTTGCCATCTTTCAGAGAGCTTCATAATTCCTTCATAGAATGGCCTCTCTTTATCAGCAAAAAACTGAATAAGGTGCTGATTACAGCCTCATCTGAATTGAATGTCATACCACACAAAGAGTTTTGAAGAAGAGCGAAACAAATGGAAGTCTGATGGCACAAGGTCAGGCAAGTATGGTAGGTGTGGCAATACATCCCCATCCAAGCTCCAATATTTTCTGGTGGGTGATCAAACTTGTGTATGGTCTTGCATTGTCGTGATGGAACACAACTTTATAATTAATGAGGCTCTGGACATTTCTAGATGACAGATTTGTTCAAAAAGTTCAATTGCCGACAGTGCACTTCTGAACTGATTGTTTGGTTCTTTGGTAGAATCTCAAAAAACACAACACTTAAAATCCCACCACACTGAGAGCATAATCTTCCTCTGATGAATGTCTGCTTTCGATGTTGTTTGAGGATCATCATGCCAAGACCAAGACTGTTTGTGCACCACATTGTTGTAAACAATCCATTTCTCCTCATCAGTTATCAATCGCTTCAAAAAAAAGGATTATTTTCCTCATGTTTAATGAGCACGATGCAGATGTTTGTGTGTGCTATCAAATGAACTGCTTCGAGTTCATGAGGAACTCAAATATCAAGCCCATATTGTTGTAAACAATCCATTTCTCCTCATCAGTTATCAATCGTTTCAAAAAAAGGATTATTTTCCTCATGTTTAATGAGCACGATGGAGATGTTTGTGTGTGCTATCAAATGAACTGCTTCGAGTTCATGAGGAACTCAAATACCAAAGCTTGCTTATGTATCCCAGTTTCTTCAGGTGTCTTGAACAGTTGAATGATGGATGTTCAATGTTTCTGCAATCTCTCGTGTTATGTAATGATGGTTTGATTTAATTAATGCCTTTATTTTATCATCATCAACCTCGGTTGGCCTTCCTGACTAAGGAGCGTTGTTGAGATCAAAGTCACTAGCACAGAATTTCGTGAACATTGTTGACACTGACGTTCTAGTAGAGCATTGTCACAATAAACTTTACGCAACTTTTCACAAGCTTGATACGCAATTTTCCCTTTACGGAAGTAAAACAATAAAATATGGCAAAAATGCAAAGTTTGGTCTTCCATCTTCAACTAGTAAAATTTGTAAAAAAAAAAAAAAAAATGGATCAATTTTTTTAAAAGAAGCTAAAACTATCAGCTGTTAAATGACATAATAACAACATAGATACAAATAACTTTAGTTCTTCCAAAAATGAACAATCACCATCTGTTATGAAAATGAGTCATGACTTTTCAGACAACCCAATAATTATTAGGCAAAATTTCTTTATTATTAATGAAGTTTGTCTTGTCTTTAAGAACATATTTCTTTATAAAAATTAATTACAGAATTTTCGGAATAACTGAAAAGAACAAATTACAAATTATCTGCCTTGAATCCCACTTAATCTTTCTTGATGTCATTAAACAATTTATCCACTGGCAAATGATTGTACAGTTTAGACACAGAAAAGTTGTTTTCCTTGCTCAAAAGTGATGTCTGTACATGGTGACTCAAAAGCCATTCAGTTAGGCTAAAATGGCTGAGTGGTAATGCATTGGCGTGCCATGCAGGAGGACCTGGATTCACATCCTAGGTCTGGCATCTCCTGAAAAGCTTTTTTGGGGTTCTGGACCTGGCCTGACAATCCCTGTCCTTCATCATCCAGTCCCTTTCCATGGGTGTGGATGCAGCCCATGGTTGGAACTGGCCCTGCCTCTTAGTAATCTCCCTGATTGGAAAGAGGCATATATAAAAAAAAAAGTTAAATTGAAAAATTTTTGTGAATTAATGTATAATTATTATCCAAGAGATTTTTAGTGATGTTATAAATACAACTGAAAATATTTTTTCATTTTTACCTACACTATGTATCTGAATCTGTAATGTGTAAGTATAAAAAAATAAGTGAGAGAGTATTTACAAATAAAAGTATAATCTATCTGGGTTCAAAATCTTCTTGCACCCAACTTATTTTTATGTTTTTCATGTCTATTACACATTTTATTTGCCTGTTTATTACTAACCGTTAGTCTTAGCGATGATCAATCTACGCTTGGTTAGTGTTGTTGCTCAGAGAACGATGATGACATATAGTCTTCGTGAAAATTTTTATCAATAGAACTGTAATTTTGACACATACCGGTAATTACAGATTAGTATCTTGACTAATGAGAACATCTCTCAGAAAAATTTTAGAATCAACTTATTTTGCCTACAGAGTTATGCCAACCATGCAGATTGGATGGAATATCTACTTAAGCTGATTGAAGCTCAGCTATTCATTTAATAAATTGAATTTTCCTGACGTCATTAAAATGATAGTACAGATTTGAAAGAGAAAATTCAATTCTTTTCTTGTGCGAAAGTATGATGTGACAACAGTAGTGGAACACACAATTTTTGGCTCCCCACAATATATTATTTGGGCACCTACTACAAAATTATTATAAATTTTTTATCTAGATATTTTTATTAGAAAATAAGCAAACAAAAAAAAAATTGCATCATTTAACACAATTGAAAATTATCAAAAGAAAATATGATATATTTAAAATTTTTCTTTCTGGATTTTAAATTTGCAAAATCTCTAATTGCAAATTTAAGTTTAATCTTAAGTTTCTTGGGATCCTTTATCTATTGTTAAAAGGAAAGTTATTTTTCTGAATTTTAGTAGTTTTTTTATCTATTGTTAAAAGGAAAGTTATTTTTCTGAATTTTAGTTTCCTAATTTGGAAGATTAAATATACTATTTTTGGGTCCTTTTCCATGAGTAAGTGTACTCATGGAGAAGGCCTCAGAACTTCCCCCATGAAGTAATAAAAGTAAATGTTTGAATTTCTCCAAGAATACATACTGATACACTTTTGGCCTACCTGCGATCTTTGGAGTGAGAACGATAGATAATAAGATTTTTCAGGCAGAAGGACAGAGATTATAAGTAAGAGTAATATTTATAACAGCATTTTCACCGGTCAGCAATAATATGCGAATAAGCCGAAAGTGTCGCGAAAATCGAATCTGTAGTTACAAATAAATTTTCAGGAATAATCAAATATGTGAATAGGGAATCTTCGAATACTGAGAATTGACTACATTTTAATATTTAAATTAAAATAAATTTAGTTTTTCCTCTAATGAAGAATGAGTGTTATTGAAAACACGTTCAGTCCTTGGACATATCGAGTTTCCATTAACACCATCATATTTAGTCATTGTGTATTTAAAAACTAATGATGACTGACAAACCGAAAGTGCTGCGAAAATCGAATCTGTAGTTACAAATAAATTTTCAGGAATAATCAAATATGTGAATAGGGAATCTTCGAATACTGAGAATTGACTACATTTTAATATTTAAATTAAAATAAATTTAGTTTTTCCTCTAATGAAGAATGAGTGTTATTGAAAACACGTTCAGTCCTTGGACATATCGAGTTTCCATTAACACCATCATATTTAGTCATTGTGTATTTAAAAACTAATGATGACTGATTTCAAGATTTTACTGAGAAGTGCATATATATGAATTAGAAACAGATATCTGCTAGTGGATAATCATTCACATAAGAAATAGTTTCTGAATTCATATTTTACTTCTGAAAATTAACAAAAATGGACTTAATGTGTTTTCAGATCACACTCTTCAATTACATCTTTTATTTCCATATTTTTGGCTACTGCTCCTACTGCCACACTGCTCTGATTCAACAAATGTTTCACTCTTTTTGTGGCACATTTAATTTTTATCATATTATGTTATTAATTTAAAAAAAGGGAAAAGAAAGTAGACAAAGAGGATTTGGGTCCCCTGACGAATGTTTCACTCTTTTTGTGGCACATTTAATTTTTATCATATGTTATTAATTTAAAAAAAGGGAAAAGAAAGTAGACAAAGAGGATTTGGGTCCCCTGCATTGTAGTTCTGCCACTGTATAAAAACATGGCGGATCTAAAAACCATTCACTTATGTTACAATGGGTATAATTGCAATGATTGTAAAGCCTGTAATAGTAAGTACCAAACGAGAGAGAGAATCTATAGGTCAAAATTCATAAAAGAATCAGAGATCAAATCAGTATCATTTTCAAAATATATATATTTTTTTATACAAATCTTTAACACAATACTGTAATAGTAAGTACCAAACGAAAGAGAGAATCTATAGGTCAAAATTCATAAAAGAATCAAAGATCAAATCAGTATCATTTTCAAAATATATATATTTTTTTATACAAATCTTTAACACAACAGAACTGATGACTGCACATTTAATTACGTGTTGGTAGGGTGAATTGTTAACTCTAGTAAATAATTATTATTATAGCATCTATGGAGAATATATCACCGATTTGATTCTGTTTCTTTTTGTGATCATTGACTTAGAGTACTATTTTTATTGGACTTTACAAATCTCAATTTGTACCATCTCGCAGTTCGAATTCATCTTGCATGCAAAATTTGTGAATTTTTCGTGTCTATTAACTCTTCTTTTGTTGTTTTATTACTATTTTTTTGTCTTTCCAATGTTTGTTATTTGGAAAAATTATCATTGGTGTATTGTGTCCATCGCGAATGTTTTCACCAATAAAACTGCCTAATTTTGACACGACTACAAATTATTTCCTTGACCAACTGAGACATCTCTCAGAAAATTTTAAGGATGGCCTACTTTGATATTTCGTATACAGAAATGAGCTTCAATCAAGATGGATGGATGAGGAAACACTTAGTAATAGGACTGATTACTGTCAATTACTTCACTCACCACTGCTGAATTTCCCTAAACCCATTTAAAAGTATTCACTGGTTGTAAAGGTTATAAATGGATTATTCAGTTTTATTATTAATGGATTCGGTTAATTTCGGTTATTAATGGATTATTCAGTTTGTCCCCAGGACATTTCGCCTCCCTGTAGATAATGAATAGGCTACAAAATGTTTTTAATGATTCTAACTTAAGTTAACACATCAAGTTTTTAATGATTCTAACTTTTATTCTTTCCTATAATAAATATATCAAATTAGGCCAATTTATCAATAATTAACGTGTAACCGTAAAAAAAAAAAAAACAACCAGAAAGCTTTATACCTAAATAGCGAAAAACGATATTGGAAACCTATAAAATTGAATAAATTCTCAAAGTTTAAATAATAAAATATAAATTTATTTGATTGAACTACTTACACACTATACCAAGTTTTTTTATTGATAATTTTTTTAAAATATCTAATTTTCTTCATTCGTACCTTATTTTAAGACTTGCCACTATCAAAAAATGTCAAACATTTTGTTGGATGGCTAAGATTTGATATAGCACTACTTACATATTATACTGAGTGTTTTATTGATAACTTTTTTTTTAAATATTATTTAATTTTCTTCATCCATACCTTATTTTAATCATAAGACTTGCCGCTATCAAAAAATGTCAAACATTTCGTTGGGCGACTAATATTTCATAAAGAAAATTGTGATTTCTCCAATCTCATATAATGAACAAAAAGTTATCAAAAAAATAAAATTCGGAAAAATTTTTTACATCTTTAGGAAAGACAATAAAAAATGTAATAAATTGCAAAATTATCAAAAATTTAACTGAAAATCAGCGACGATTTCCCTTCTAATTAATCAGGTTTAATTTGTAAACAATCACAGACCATTAACATTGAATCTCCACAAGGGGCTGGGATTTCAATAAAAAAAAAACTGAGATATCGAGAGTTGACTATATTTACAATTTTGTATCCTACTCGTTATCCACAAGGGGCGAAATTCGAGGGGCCACTTTTCCATAAACATTTATCATACTATGACAGCATTCAATCAAATGCTAATGTTAACTAGTATATAAATAATAATCGTATTTTCTACAATCTCATATAATGAACAAAGTTAAGAAGTAAAGTTTGGAAAAAATGTTTACATCTTTAGAAAGACAATAAAAAACATAATAAATTGTAAAATTATCAAAAAATTTAAATGAAAATTAAACGAAATTTCACTTTTTTAATTTTTCCTAATTAATCAGGTTTAATTTGTAAACAATCACAGACCATTAACATTGAATCTCCACAAGGGGCTGGGATTTCAATAAAAAAAATTGAGATATCGAGAGTTGACTATATTTACAATTTTGTATCCTACTCATTATCCACAAGGGGCGAAATTCGAGGGGCCACTTTTCCATAAACTGAATTTATCATACTATGACAGCATTCAATCAAATGCTAATGTTAACTAGTATATAAATAATATAGAAAACTTTAAACCCCCCTTTTTTCAGGAATGCTTGAGAGTTGTGTCGTATTACTTTAACATGGGTTTGTAGGAGAATAATACTATAAAAATTAGCAAAATCAGAGGGGGCCATGGTTGGCACTTCCCTGGTTAGTTGGCGAAATGTGCTGGGGGAGAAATGTTCCGGGGCAAAATGTCCTAGGACGAAACGTTCTCAGGGCGAATTGTCAGAGGCGAAATGCAGGGGGCGAATTTTCCATAAACCGTGTGCTTGTGCATGCACCGTGTGCTTGTGCTATTTTAATTAAATACATATGCATGCAGGTGCATGCATGCATATGTATTTAATTAAAATATTCTATTGTCATAGTTAAATAATAAAATAATAATAAAACTTTTTATAATTTTTATATATATATAAAAATTATAAAAAATGTTTGTGCTGCTGAATCTTTCAGTCAGTTGTTTTCTATCAAAGCATATAGGTTAACTTTGCATTTTCTTTGATTTGGAAAATGAACTTTCTTACATAGTTAACAGTTTTGTAAAGCATGGTTACAACAATAAATGTATCATAAATAGAAACACTATTTATTAAAAGTATATTGCAACATGCTATGCTTAATAAAATCAAGCATGATTTCCAAAATCAATTTAATGTAAGAGTCCCAAGTAAAAGGAATCTCATGTTATGGAATAAAATTAGGAATGACAAAAGTTAGAACAATCAAAGAATAAGCCAGAGTATTCAAGATCCTAACTTGTGACACTGCTGATAATATGGAATACAATGGATTCCACTTAATTGGGACAGCCACGCAATTGGGACAAATCTCAAAGAACAGAAACCAAACTAATGAACTAATACATAATTTAGACGCTTAACTGGAACAACTTTTCGCTTAATTGGGACAGTAGCAGAAAAGGAATTTTCAATTTTTGATGCATTTTAGGGATTTTTCGAAAGTATGGCTACACATACATATGCTTAATTGAGACAGTAGCAGAAAAGGAATTTTCAATTTTTGATATATTAGGATTTTTTCAAAAATATGGCAACACTATGTACACTAATACTTCTTGTGTGTTTTCTTAAAAACTTTATATAAAAATTACAACAACATTGAAAATATGGCAACACTATGTACAGCTCCGGCCAAAATGTTTGTCACCTCACCGGATACGTTCGAATTACAACAACATTTTATTGTACCAGTAATTTTTCAGGTTAAACCTTTCTACACAAGACAAATACGTAATTTTTCAGGTTAAACTTTTCTACAAGACAATACAGACTAACACAATGGACAGATTGTTTCTTATCTTATTGCATACATATTGTCAATACACTGTCTCCACACTAATTTTATATTAGTGCGGCAACAGTGTGTTTATTATCCATTCTTTAGTAAAATTATAAGTAAATATCATCATTGGTAAATAAGCATAACAATACTGTATTCGGCAACACTTGCGTGATGAGAATCAGTTATCTATCGTCCAATACAATACTGTATTCAGCAACACTAGCGTAATGAGAATCAGTTATCTATCGTCATGAGTCTGGTAAGTGTGCGTCTACTTAAGAGTCTATCGTTATTATACCTAGTGATGTTCATTTACAGTGTCGATTTTATTAAAAATTTTTAAATCTTGGCCAAGATGCCAAGAAATGAATCGTCGTGAATCTGGCAAGTGTGCGTCTACTTAAGAGTCTATCGTTATTATACCTAGTGATATTCATTTACAGTGTCGATTTTATTAAAAATTTTTAAATCTTGGCCTGTCAAGATGCAAAATGATTTTGCACTTTCAGGTAAAATTGCTTTGCTGGATAAAATTAAAAGCCAGCCATTTAACACTTTCAAGTAAAATTGCTTTGCTGGATAAAATTAAAAGCCAGCCATTTAATATAAGCCCAGTCGTAGACTCGCTGAAATAAACCAAAATAGATCGGAAGAGCGGTTCAGCAGGAATGCGTAGACTTCGCTGAAACAAACCAAAATCTACCATAGACGCTCTCCTACAAAAAGAATGATATATCTACTGTACCAAAATCTACCATAGCGCATTTACTACAACAAGGAAATCAACTGCATGAGGAGAGAATTACAGAAAGATATTCCAGGAACATTCAAAAGAAAGCATGATGGAAAGGATCCAGAAGTGGAAGAAGCATTAGGATATATCTACTGTACCAAAATCTACCATAGCGTGTTTACTACAACAAGGAAATCAACTGCATGAGGAGAGCATTACAGAAAGAAATTCCAGGAACATTCAAAAGAAAGCATGATAGAAAGGATCCAGAAGTGGAAGAAGCATTAGATCAATGGATTTCTATAGGTGATGCAAAGGATTCAGAAGTCGAAGAAGCATTAGATCAATGGATTTCTATAGTAGATCCAGAAGTCGAAGAAGCATTAGATCAATGGATTTCTATAGTTAGCGCAAGGCATGATCAGCGGCCCAGTATTGAAGATGGAGATTGGTAAAAAATTAATAATTAGGTACCTGTTTTAATAAATCATTAAAATAGGTACCTAATTATTATTTTTTCTTATTATTTATTTACATATTTTATTTTAGAATTTATCATTACTTTGTTTAATTGAGACAGCTGCTTAATTGGGACAAAATGGCTTAATCCCAATGAGTCCCAATTAAGCAGAATCCACTTTATATAGGAATTACTAGAAAACAATCAATTAAATCCCGATGAGTCCCAATTAAGCAGAATCCACTTTATATAGGAATTACTAGAAAACAATCAATTATAAGAATTCGGCAGCATGAATATGATATAGCAACACAGTAAAAATAATACTGTACTAAGTAGCACTGCCCTTGAAAGGAACATTGAAGTTGATTGGGATAACTCCACTATACTAAAGAATTCAGCAGATAAGGATTATATATAAGAAAAATGACATATATACCAAGAAAACAATATAACAAAAATGTTTTTAATTTAAAAGATGCATGCATTCTCCCTTCAGCATAAGAGTATCTTATTAGCCAAATTAAGGATGAATATGGTTGACCACTTCTTTTAATATATAGTTATATGAAAAACATGGATTTAATTAAACAAATATTTTGTAAAATTTTTATTGTATATATTTCTAATTATATATAACTAAGTATTAAGATAATTTTACAATTTTGAATTCATAAATGTTTTGTTCTATTATTTTAAAAATGCTTTGTTCTAATGTTTTAAAATTAGAATATAAGAACATTATTTTAATGTATTGCACTGAGGATGAGCTTACATACCTGAAAGTACTTTTCTTGTAATAAAAAGTTTTTGTTCATTTTAAGCTGTTTTTATATTTGTTTTATAAACTTTGATTTCATATGGGTTTTATGCTTTCATTAAAAAAAACCAAGATTCTTTCCTTTATAATCTCAACTGTCAACTCATTTTGGAACCAAATAATTCAATTTGAAAAAAAATTATTCAATTTTTCCATGTTATCTGTTGTGTTTTGCAAATTCAAATTCTATGCAAATATTTCCTGATGGGGAACACAGTTTAACATCATTTGTATACATGAGATGTGACAGCTTAAAATGGTAGCATTATTATGTTCTGTATGAAAGCCAAAACCCATATTATTTATCATATTGGAGAGAGAGAATTTAAAGCAAGATTAAAACCATAAAGGATTCAAAGAATCTCTAAAAAATTAGAGAAAAAATCTGCTCAAATGCAAATGAACAAGAGTACACAAGTTCATCAGCAAAAAAAATATTTAATTTCACAAGAAACAAAACTAAAATCAAAACATTTTCAATCATCAAGTCACCATCTTCAGTCTGTTCTAAAATAGAACGCCACCTTTCATCAGCATTCTAAACTATACAGAATCTACAACTCAAATTCAAAATTACAAAAATTATTTCTTTTTTCTTTAACAAATCATCTCTAAGGCTAAAATTAATTATAATCTGTATACTTATATTTTTCCCTTTGTTTTCAACCAATGAGAAGTGAGTACTTATCAAACAGTTGTCAGTTTTAGAAGGGCTACAGTAAGTTTCATATTCTTGGTTTGGATTGTTTTTTGTTTATGATAGAGAACAATCAAGTTTAGAATATGGAAAAATCAAATCATCATCAAGGAAGAGAGATTATTTACAATGTTCACGAATACTGTATTTATTTAAAAATGAGACTTTCATATAACATTGCTTCATATACTAAAAACTAGATAATATTTATATCTACAGTATATCTGTAATTCATATAATAATAAAATCAATTAAAATGATTTAAAATAATAATTTAATTTTATTGAATTAATACTAAATGAAATAAACATTTGAATAAAAGTAAATCAATTGTTTTTTGATTTTTAAAAATACAGTAATTATTTTTATTACATTATAAACATTTAAAAAATATAATCTGATCAAAATAGGATGATAGATGTCTGCTTATATAGAAAAATATCACACATACAATATGTATTACATGTTAGAAGCTGTATTATAAAAATTAAGTGAAGATTAACAGTTCTTTTGATTTCCCTCTTAGTTTCTATGATTGTGGAAAAATTTTGTTATACAGTATTTGTGGATAAATTAAAATTTTCTTCTAAGCAGTTTCCACAATGGCCTTTAATTCTATGAATTATTCTTGTTTCAATATATAATTAACACCTAATTATTCTATTAAACATACTAACTGACTAGCTGTTCTATTTTGTTTGGACTTTGTTAATTTCTAGTAAACATCTTTAAAATATTGTTATTGGTTTAAAAATTATGACATTAAATGTGATGATTTTTCTAAGGGAAAACTCAAATACAGACTATACAGAAGGCTAAGCAGAAAAAAGAATTAAAACAGATATCTAAGGTGCCAAATAATATTAAAATTAACATAATTATTAAAAAATCATTGATTGTTAAAAATATTTTAATCTTATGTGTATATATCTGAAGTAGAATTATTGATACTGTTAATAACAAAAAAAATCTGTGCATTTTGTGTATAACATAATATACTGCAAGAAAATTATTAATGAGGAATGTATTACATACAGTTTTAAAGAATGAATTAATCTTATATGTAATACACTATCAAATGCTCTCATGTAATCTCTATGACATGTAATACAGTCGATTCCAGTTAATTGAGCATCGGTTTATTGGGGCAGCCACTTTTCTGGGACATTAATATTAAAATTAACATAATTATTAAAAAGCATTGATTGTTAAAAATCTATGCATTTTGTGTATAACAATATACTGCAAGAAAATTATTAATGAGGAATGTATTACATACAGTTTTAAAGAATGAATTAATCTTATATGTAATACACTATCAAATGCTCTCATGTAATCTATATATACAGTCGATTCCAGTTAATTGAGCATCGGTTTATTGGGGCAGCCACTTTTCTGGGACAAATCTCAAAGAATGGAAATAAACTAATACATAATTTTAAATGCTTAATTGGGACAACTTTTCACTTAATTGGATCAGTAGCAGAAAAGAAATTTAGCAATTTTTAACATATTTTAAGAATTTTTCTAAAGTATGTCAACACTACATATACTAATATTTGGCAATACTAGCGTGATGCAAATCAGTTATCTATCATTGTGCATCTGGCAAGTATGCATCTGCTTAAGAGTCTACCATTGCTGTACCTAGCAATATTCATTTACAGTGTCAATTTTATTTAAAATTTTAATCTTGCCAAGATGCCAAGAAACTATTTTACAGTTTCAAGTAAAATTATTTTTCTGGATAAAATTAAAAGCCAGCCATTTAATACAAGCCATCTTAGACTCGCCGAAATAACTACACTTGATGCATTTTTGCAGAATTAAAATTTATCATGTATGTATGTATGTATGTATGTATGTATGATGTATGTATGTATGTATGTATGTATGTATGTATGTATGATTTTTTCTTCACTATTTATAGTACAAATATTTTTTGTATTTTGATTTTAATAAAGTATTAAAATAGATACCTAATTATTATTTTTTTACCTACTTATTTATTTACCTACATATATACATATTTTAGAATTTATTATTAGATTGTTTAATTGGGGCAGCCACTTAATTGGGCCAAAATGAATTAGTCCCAACATGTCTCAAGTGGAATCTATATATATATATTATATTTAAATTATATATGATTTAAATATTTTTCTTTGCCATTTATAGAAATACTGAGCCTGAGGGCTTATTATAGAAATACTGAGCCAATAAGAAGTATATATATATATATATATATTATATTTAAATTATATATGATTTAAATATTTTTCTATGCCATTTATAGAAATACTGAGCCTGAGGGCTTATTATAGAAATACTGAGCCAATAAGAAGTTTTTTAAATGCCTGAATTTCTTTAGTAGCCTCTTTGTTGATCTATCAATATTTATTTTTTTGACAACACACACACATTTTATTAGAATGCATAAAATAAGAATTTTATATAGTGTGATAGTATTTGATTAGTTTATACTGTGCAGGATTTCTAATACACTTTTCAATTTCATGTATGTGACACCATGAATAAGAAACAATAGTATCATGTAATAAATTCAATAAAATGAACATTGTAGTAATGAGTTCATGTGAACTTTTTTTATACCAGTATTTCTGAATATAGTCTATTCTAGGTATTTTCACTGTCATAGGATCATAAGTTTAGCCTTAAGAGACATTTATTTTATATAAATATATTTTAATATATCTTTCTATCCATTCATATCTATATATAGAATAAATATATCTTTATATAGTTATTATTCTAGGTAGAAATTTATATTTACAAATCCCATTTGTGGTAACTGT
Source organism: Olivierus martensii (assembly GCA_000484575.1). Taxonomy (NCBI): domain Eukaryota; kingdom Metazoa; phylum Arthropoda; class Arachnida; order Scorpiones; family Buthidae; genus Olivierus; species Olivierus martensii. Next base: position 23,247 of record AYEL01084299.1, read on the forward strand.
TGCATTCTATATTCTTCAGTATTATGTCAGGATAAAATATTTTGATAAAAATTGAAAAATTATATTATTTTTATATCTTAATAGTTAGAACAATAAAAGAATAAGCCAGAATATTCAAGATCCTAACTTGTGACACTGCTGATAATATGGAATACAGTGGATTCCGCTTAATTGGGACAGCCACGCAATTGGGACAAATCTCAAAGAACAGAAACCAAACTAATGAACTAATACATAATTTAGACGCTTAACTGGAACAACTTTTCGCTTAATTGGGACAGTAGCAGAAAAGGAATTTTCAATTTTTGGTATATTTTAGGATTTTTTCAAAAATATGGCAACACTATGTACACTAATACTTCTTGTGTGTTTTCTTAAAAACTTTATATAAAAATTACAACAACATTTTATTGTACCAGTAATTTTTCAGGTTAAACCTTTCTACAAGACAATACAGACTAACACAATGGAGCGGGTTGTTTCTTATCTTATTGCATACATATCGTCAATACACTGTCTCCACACTAATTTTATATTAGTGTGGCAACAGTGTGTTTATTATCCATTCTTTAGTAAAATTATATCTCAACAGAAAATAAATTTGAGAATCACTTCTATATAGTCTTGAATCAGAAATACATTAAATGCATACTGCAAGAATACCTTGTACAGTGGCTAGTGCATTCCAAAAAATAAACACAGTAATTGAATTTGCATTAATCAGGAAATATATTCAATGGGAAAAAATGAAAATTCATTTCTAAAAGAAGCTTTTTCAACTTAAAAAATAATTAGAAATGATGATGAAAAATACTTTGTTCATAATCAAAAGTACAAAAATCTTTAGGGCAAAAAGGCTGTACTATAACCCTTTGCACTCCTGTGTCAATACGTTCTTGACAGGCCGTTGACCTGCTACAACTTTGTTAAGAATAACATATTGACAGGGTCTGGTGCCCTTATTTTTATTTATATTGAAAAAATAAATTTTCAAAATATTATATTTTTCATTGTTTTATCATAGTAACCAAAATTTTGCTAAAATGTGGATTTTTAATTAATTTTTTAATCGTTTTATAATCAGATTAACTAATATAAGCGCCATCTTTGGACTGCCAAAAATTCAAGAATGGATTGTCCGAATTTGTCTTGCTCTATCATGTTCCACATTTCCTTCTTAGTTTACCTTTACTCTTTTTTACAGATATCATAATCCAATAAATTATAATTTGGGAAAGTTTGGCCTTTTGTAAATAATATGCTAGATATCTTGATCCAATAAATTATAATTTGGGAAAGTTTGGCCCTTTTAGATATCTTGATCCAATTAATTATAATTTGGGAAAGTTTGGCACCTTGTAAATAATATGATTTTAGCGCTTTTTCACACATAATATTCGATAAATTAATTTTATCTAAAAATTTATAAATTTTAACTTATCAGAGAACAAAGCAACCTATATCATGCATGACGAAGTCGGTATCCTAGATTCTGGCAGGAAATATCTAACGATTTTTTGAAATCAGCTGATGTTTGTTTATATTTGTTATATTTTAAATATAACACAAAAATGTAAACAATACAGTAATTTTTGTGTTATCTGCAGTCGAAACAAGTAATTAGTAGACCAGGGGTGCATAATTATTGTCAAACAGCATCCATCCAAGGTCAGTTGTTGACTTCAGGCTATGGGCTAGTTACATTATTATGACTAAGGGGAGAGCCGTGACAACCTGTCCCCTTTGTTTGAAAATGCTATTATTATTATATTTTAACTATTTTTTTAAAAAATTAATGACTTTTATAATAACTAAATACAGAGAAATAATTCACCATCCGCTATTTTTAAAAGGCACTGAGACAAATTTGAGTAAAAATAAATAAGGAAGAAATATTTAACATATGCCATTTTTAAAAGGCACTGAGACAAATCTTGAGTAAAAAACATAGATCACCATTTTTAAAAAACACTGAGACAAATTTTGAGTAAAAAATGTATAATACTGACTTAGAATGACTAAATACAGAGAAATAATTCACCATCTGCCATTTATAAAAGGAACTGAGATGAATCTTGAGTAAAAAAAAACGTATAAAAAGCGATAATTTATGAAAATCAGTGCTAAATCTGGCATATTGATGGCAGGATGATAGCTACGTATACAAATTATAGCAGTATTTATTAAAAAAAATAAATTTTCAACAAAGTCGACATTCTCATACGTACTAATACTTCTTATAAAATAAAAAGTATTTTTCACACATTATTTCAAGAAAATAAGAAGAAAAATGGCTAATAAATAATTATTTTAAACATTTGTGTAGTAGAAAACCGTATTTCATCCGCGAGAGGGATAATACGATTGTTTGTTTACAGGAGGTCAAGACGAGTATTGAATTACGCTCTTCGGGATCAAATTTCAATCATAAATTGTCTTCGTTAGTCGGAAAAATGTTTTAGAATTATGAAGTATTTGGTATTATTAGATGCGGAATATCATCAAGAATGTAAATATATCAACTTTTTTTTATCCGATGCATGAAATCATGAATAATTTGAAAAATTACGTATTGTTTACATATGCAAATCCTGAAATCATGAATAATTTGAAAAATTATATATTGTTTACATATGCATTAGGCCTAATTGCTTTCGTATTTTTTTCTTTTTTTCTTTTGGTCCTTAATCCAAAATTAAAAAACTATATCAGGACACAGTATATGGACAACAAAATCCAATGCAAATTAGGCCTAATTGCTTTCGAATTTTTTTTCTCTTATTCTTTATCCAATACTAAAAAAAAGGTATCAGAGTATGGTATATTGCCGACAAAATCCAATTTTTTTATGCCAAAAATTTAAATGCAAAAAGTTATGGCAAAAAAACAAAACATCATAATTTTTTTAAATGGCTGCGCTATAGCTGTAGACAGTTTAAAAAAATACTTTTTAGGATTGCAAAGGGTTAATATCATTAACTGTGTGTAGATTTATATATACATATGTGTGTGTGCATGTGTGCTTGGGGGGCTGGAAAATTCGCCCCCTGCATTTCACCTCTGACAATTCGCCCCCTACATTTCACCCCGAGAACGTTTTGCCCCGAGGACATTTCGCCCCCTGCACTTTTTGCCCCCAGCACATTTCGCCCCCCTGTAGATAATGAATAGGCTACAAAATTGCAAATAATACACCAAGCTTTTAATGATTCTAATTTATTTTATTTTAATATAATAAATGCATATTATTATCGTTTAAAACTCAAATTTATATGCAATACCTCTAAGGCAATCAATCAGAATATGATTTTGAAAAAGTTCGACT
>AYEL01084302.1:0-12245 GCA_000484575.1 Olivierus martensii
TGTCCACCACCTCCATATCCTCCTTTACCGCCACCTCCATGTCCACCACCTCCATATCCTCCTTTACCGCCACCTCCATGTCCACCACCTCCATATCCTCCTTTACCGCCACCTCCATGTCCACCACCTCCATATCCTCCTTTACCGCCACCTCCATGTCCACCACCTCCATATCCTCCTTTACCGCCGCCTCCATATCCACCATGTCCTCCGCCACCTCCATAACCGCCTTTACCACCGCCTCCATATCCACCGTGTCCTCCGTATCCTCCTTTTCCTCCACCACTTCCGTAACCACCTTTACCACCACCGCCACCTCCACCGTGCCCATAGCCTCCTTTTCCTCCACCACCTCCTCCACCATGATACCAATGTGATTCTGCTGCGATGAATGTTTCATCTTCCTCTGCCACCACCAAGCAGATGGCGAGAAATACTGATGCAAAATATATGGCTCGATGCTACGAATTAAAAAACAATAATATTAAAAATTTCTATCATCTAACTAACGATAATTATTTGTGAAATATAAAATAAAACAAAAGTACAGAATAAATTCGAGATGATCAAAATGAAACTTACAATCTTCCACAGACATATATTGTACTGTATATATATATATATATATGATATAAAGGACATTTAACTACATAAGAATAGTCAAATGGTTACTTACCATGTTGAAACTCTACAATGCTAAAGATGTTCTCTTGTGAAGATTATATATACAGTTGAGATTCATCAGACGTCATTATAGTATCAGGAGGAGATAGGCAACTTAATTATTCTCACCTACATATGAAATAAATAAATTTGGTAATAATTTACTGTTAAAAAAATCAAAACATGTTTAAGCAAGCGTTAACGATTTAAGTATGGTAATTTACTGTAAGAATAAAAATTTGCATTTTTCTATGTTACTGTGTACAAAGGCAGAACAAGTATTTTTATTTTATTTTCAAACAAAAAAATATGCATACTGTATTTGGAAAAACTGACAAAACTTGATGATTATTAGGTGAATAACTGATGTAAACAAATAGCACCTAATATGATGCGGGGTGAATGACCTGATGAAAATAACGCAAAATATGTTTAAAATAGAAAAATTTGTTTACGTTTATGAAAGATAATAAACGTTTACAACTGATTGCAATCGTAAATCCTTTGCTTAAAAGAAAAGCCTATTTAGAAGTATAAAAACATTTCTTTCTTGTTAACAATGATTTGAAAAATGACTTTTGAATTATATAAATTGCAAAATACTCATAAATATAAATTAAAACAGATGACTTATTCCATAATTTGTTATGTATCATAATCCAATAATAATTATAATATTATAAATTAAAAAATTCTTGTACTAAGTATTTTGGATGTATGATAATTCTTTACATCTTTATTTCTTAACTTTAAGTTAAATTCATACATTTGTTAAATTAAAAAAAATGGTTAAATTCCATTATATCAATAAAATATTAATGGCATGGATATTCATTTTCCTGTTTAAGTTATTTTCAGCCAGACTAGACAATTTTTTTATATATATTTATATTTGTTTTCTACTTGAAAATAAAAATTGCAGTTAAAAAAATAACTGTAATATATAGAATACACACAATATATATTCCAGTTGTTTTATTATACAATACTATATATAAAAGTTATATATCTACAAATAAAAATTTAAATAAATTTTTCTTTATCGAAAACTGAGAATGTAAAAGGATAAATTTCGTTATTTTAAAAGTGTGAAAGATTTAAATATGTAATAGTGTAAAATAACTGTGCGCATGAGTTGATCTTAAAAATTAAATTATTATTATATACCGAATTATAGTTCGTAATACAAAAATAATTAATCATACCATTTCTGATTTACATTAAAAGAATTTTGAACTCTTGTTGAAATTGGTTAGTCACACTCGACTGCTTCTTTTCTCTATTTTATGTTTAAACTAGTTTTTGCTTTATTATTCGTCTCATACTTGGTTTTTAACATATAATAATTTAGAAATTTAAAAAATGCATTTCACTTATATTTTTAATTGGATTATTTAAAAAAAAAAGAGCCATCAATATGGCTCTTTTTTTTGTAAATAATCCAATTAGAAATATTAAGTAATATAATATTAAAATTAGATCTAATATAAATATAATATTAAAAATATTATATTTTGTATTACGTTCACTCAATATTAGATTTCACTATAAAGAGATAGTATGAATGATAGGAAATACACAGTTTGTAAATGGAAGTCGCCATATTGAAAACTTACAGCAGAGAAGCAATCGATTTAATTTATTGATTATTGAAGTAGTGATTTGCATAATATAATGTGTAGTATATAATTTGTATAGTATATAGCCTAAACTCATATAATTAATATATAATTTTGTTTTATTTTATTTTAGAAATGTTAAATGGATAGTTGTTTAGTTTGTGGAATTTCACATGAAATCTTTCTGACCTCATCAAATTCCATAACTTGAACAGGAAAAAATGAATCACCAATAAGGAATCAGATTTCATTGGAAAAGCATTTATAATTTGTAATAAAGTACAGTACAACGTATAATCCCTTTATAATAGAACTGCATTTTATTTGCTAAGCAATGAAATTCTATTTTAGGAATTTTTGTTTAAATTATTAATTACAAATGAGTTGAATTATTTATGGGTTGCGTTAATTAAAATATGTAACTAGAGCTAGAAAATGAGTTATTCCAAAAACATAATTTTCCATGCTTTAACGTACATATTATATAATATGTATATGTAGGATATTATGTAAAAGATTTGGAATTAACATTAATTATCAATAACTCCATTTTTTTCACTCAGATTTTACTAAAGCCATGATGGCCAAACTATAATGCTTTATCCATAAATGTACTAAATTATTTTTTCATACATTTTAATAATTTATCAACTAAATATGAAATTTTTGACAACCAATCTATATCATTATTTGAAGAAATTTATTTTCATTCATATGAAAATTATTCAAAAAAAAAAAAAGGAGGAAAGAAATCAGAATTTTTAAAATTTAGTTCTTATTCCCAAATGTAAATTTGAATTTCATAAAAGTTACCGAGAAATTTATTTTCATTCATATGAAAATTATTCAAAAAAAAAAGAAGGAAAGAAATTAGAATTTTTAAAATTTAGTTCTTATTCCCAAATGTAAATTTGAATTTCATAAAAGTTACTTAAATTTGAGCATAATTCCATTGAAATTGTGTTCCAATATTCAGATTATTGGCAGACATCTTGTAAATATTCAAGATAATTTTCATCCAAATAAAATTTGGACTTATATTTTTTAACTAATAAATCTTGACAGAAAAAAAATTAAATTTAGTTTATCATCAAGAACAATGAATAAATTTATTCCCAATTTAATATAATTAAAATAAAAAATATTAAACAAAACTTCTTTAATGAAAGCTAAGAAATGGCAAATCTGAGTTTAAAAATCTGGATTAAGTTTGATAATCCGCATCATTTACCATTTTATCTTATTTGGATATATATGCAAATATTGGAATTTCTCAAATTATCCGAATAATAATAATAACTTTATTAGTGCACTTAAAAATTTTACTGACAAATACATCAACATCAGCCTTTTCAAATTATCCGAATAATAATAACTTTATTAGTGCACTTAAAAATTTTACTGACAAATACATCAGCATCAGCATAAAATACTATACTGTATATATAGGCATGTTTATCTCATATAAAGTATACAGTAGATTCCGCTTAATTGAGACTCATTTGAAGTAACCCATTTTGGCCCAATTAAGCGGTTGCCCCAGTTAATCGAACTATTAATAAATAAAATATGTAATGCGTAGATAAATAAATAATTAGATAAAAAATAATAATTAAGTGCCTATTTTAATGCTTTATTAAAATAGATACCTAATTACTAGCTTTTTTAGCGATCTCCTCTGACTTCGCCTTCAACACTGGACCGCTGATATTCACGCCTCACCCATTAACTATTGATTTCATACTTCTTCGATTTCTGGATCCTTTTCATCACGCTTTCTTTTGAATGTTCCTGAAATTTCTTTCTGTAATGCCCACTCCCCACGCAGTTCATTTTCTTCTTGTAGAAAAGGCGCTATGGTAGATTTTGGTACACCAGTTATATCAGCGAGTCTACCATGGCTTATATTAAATGGACTGGCTTTTAATTTTATCCATCCAAGCAATTTTACTTGAAAGTGTAAAATTATTTCTTGGCATCTTGGCAAAGATTTAAAAATTTTAAATAAAATCGACACTGTAAATGAATATTGCTAGATACAGTATATAGTAACAGTAGACTCTTAAGCAGATGCTGATTGACATACTTTCGAAAAATCATTAAAATATGTCAAAAATTGCTAAATTCCTTTTCTGCTACTGTCCCAAATTAAGCGAAAATTTATCCCAATTAAGCGTTTAAATTATGTATTAGTTTATTAGTTTGGTTTCCATTCTTGAGATTTGGCCCAATTAAGCAGAATCCACTATATATATATTGTTCGCAATTATGCGTTGCCCCAGTTAAGCGGAATCCACTGTATTAATAATAATCTCTGGTAACATTTTCAGTTTTCTATGGCCCTGCTCAGCCAGTTCTCTTGGTGGTCCAATTAAGCAGAATCGACTGTTTTGTGTTAACTTGGACAATATTAAATGAGGACCTACTGTATTGCAATGTAAAAAAGCAGCTGCTCCAATTAAGCGGAATCGACTGTATATATAATTAAGTTTATTAATAAAAATTTCACAGTACGCCATCAAAAGATATTAAAATTAAATCTAGTGAAAGATAAGTAGCAATGGGGAACAGTAATGAAAGCATTTTAAGATATACAGTATATAATAAGATATATGTAAAAGCTAATATAAATGCCTCTCAAAAAGTATGAATTCTAAAATAAATTGACAATAATATGTTATTAATAAAAATAATGAAAAAGTTTATGAGTAAGAATATAAGTGCTTCTACTATCATCATACTTTAAATTAATAGATAGCATTTCGCAAATTAAGTAAAATTTAAACTAGGCCATTTTCATTATTAGTAATTATTCATTAGCTTATACTGTAGACTAAGAATTTGTGTTCTAAAATGAATATCTATAGCTTTTTATACTTATTTTGGCATACAGTAGTGAACAAACACCACATCTGTAGTACTTTAACTAAAAAGCACACAAAAATATCGATGACGACAAAAATATTCCTAAAATTAGAATGTTATAATATCAGATTGCTGACCGAGTCTAAGTCGATAGTTCGATAAGCGAATTGATATCATTATCAGCAAGCAATTTGGAAAGAACTAATCTCGTATTTTCCGAATGTGTCCATTATTTTGGAATGATTAGAAATGCGGAATTGATTTGTATCATTAAAATCATCTTCAACAACATAATCTCTTTATTGAGTTTCATAAAAATCAATCAAATAGTATAGATCAAAAATGATTGAAAGAACCTCCGAAATTTGAACATCCACTATTTTTATAGAACTGAAGATAAGGAGTTAATTGATGTTATCAAAGTCATCTTAAAGATCTTTTTCATATTTAATCTATTAAGATATATTGATAAAATATTTCAGAAATTTAAATAGTTGAAAGTACAAAGTTAAAAGAGAAGTATCAAGATCATTTTTGATACCATAAATATTTCTATTGAATTTCATGAAAATCTACTAATTGATTTAAAAGTTATTAGTGGCACATAGAGTGATATTATCATGAACTTATAGACTAAAAATTATGGTTTAGAGTTGTGATTATATCATTTTTTATAACAATCAATACAAATATTTTTTCCTCTGCAGAAAAATACATATTATCATTATTTTTCTTCAGTCTAAAAAAACACTATCATTTTTATCGTTAAATATAATCTTGAACTATACCTCTCTTAGCACTTTTATCTATCAAGTATATTTTTTCAGTTTTATGTTCTAATTGTTCTGTGTAATGCTGACTTTTTATTTAATTATTTAAGTTTTCAATTTAATTTGCTGTCTGCATTTTTATAATAATAATAATGATAATTATACGGAATTTTACATAATGCAGCTTGAAATGATTGGATTTATTAACATAAAAATTTGAGAAAATTTAGATCATTTTGAAGTGAAAGATATAGACTATAATTATATTATCAAATCTAGTAACAAATATAATTATTTAACAGACATAAATAATTAGTTTAATTAATTATAAATTTTACATTGAGCAATATGCTTCAGATTTCATCATTTATTGGTAAGAGATTAAAAACTGCATAATATTTGCAATTTTTTTCCCTACTATATAACATTTATTCAACTGCTATGTACGGAATAAAATATTAACGATAAGAAAAGCATCTTAAAAAATCCGATTAAATTTCTTTAATTTGATATCATTTTTTTTAACATTTATCGTCCAATATTAATTAAAAAAAATTTTGAACGCTATCAAATTTATCGTAAACATCAATGACGTTATATTAACAGCCTTGAAAATGTATGCATAACGTGAACTATCAATATAATTGCTTTTTCAAACAAAATTCGTAGCTATCTTATTAAATGTGTTTTCTACAAATACTAAATATAGAATTGACATTCTGATGTATACTAGAATTATAACTGCTTTAAGCCATTTTCTACAAAAAAATGGCTCTTAAGTATTCATTTTGTCCATTAAGATATTTCGAGAAGCAAAGATCGTCAAGAAAATTTTATGAACTTTCATTAAATAATTTTTTTCTGAATTAACATAATTTTGAATGCATAATATCTTCTGTATTTATATACATAGAAATAAGTATAATTTGTTTTCAATTTTTTTCCTCCATTAATCAAACTTTGCAACAAAATATTGTTGTTGCCATAAGCTTATAACGCATTGATTATGTATATTATTTTTAAATAGATTCATTTCCTGGTATCTGGAGAAATAAAAGAAATGTAAGATACTAAATAATTCTTGATTTTTATCGATATTATTTTATTTTTAACTACGTATTTTTTCATATAAATTTAGAATACTGTATAATAGTTCCCGATAGAATAGATTGATTTTGATAAAATTGTTTTAATAAATATCCAAGCTATATAATAGTCCCAGTAAGAATTGTTAAGAAATATTATATTTTGTTCGAAAATGTTTCGAAAACATTGAAGAAATAAGTTAATACAGTGGTGCCTCGCAATTCGACACTAATCCGTCGCCGAAATAATGTCGAATCGCGGGACAATATTTCCTATATAAGACTATGTAAAATAGATTAATTCGTTATTAGTCCCCATCCCACTCCCCTAACGGGTGAGGTGAGAGAGATACATTATATTATTTACTTTATTATGTGTTTTATTACTGTATAACACACTAAATTATAAAATACACTATTTTATACACAACACACAATTTATTAGCTCTTGGATGTTGGAATGAAGTCTTCCAGCAGATACCCTAGCACTCATAATCTTCTCTCTGTATTGAAAAACGTTGCCACAGTTGTCCTAGGAACGCCATACTCGAGTTATTGAAAAACGTTACCACAGTTGTCCTAGGAACGCCATACTCGAGTTACATTTTAATTGTTCTACCTTTTTGCACTTTATCTACACTTTTTTCTTCGTCTCTTGGCTCAATCGAATGTTCTTCTTTTCGGAATTATTCTTCTGGTCAGTGCTCTTTGAACCCATTATTACATTTCACGCAAAAAATAATAATAATTACAAATTTTTTTACTTTCTGAAAAATGTAGAATTGAAAATTATGCTCTTTGAACCCATTCTTACATTTCACGCAAAAAATAATAATAATTACAAAATTTTACTTTCTGAAAAATGTAGAATTGAAAATTAACACAAATAACACGTCAAACACCAAAGTAGCCCAAAAAGAACTGACAAATAGCAAATGACAACAGACATCAAAGTAGCCCAAAAAGAACTGACAAATAGCAAATAACATCACACAATTCCATGCACGCACGTGCGTCAATCCGCGAAACTCAAATATCGAATTGCCAGAAACCACTGTTTACAAATATTGAGAAATTTAAATATCAAAAATGCTCTCAAAAATAATAAAAATGAAAAACATAATCCGCGAAACTCAAATGTCGAATTGCGAGAAACCACTGTTTAAAAATATTGAGAAATTTAAATATCAAAAATGCTCTCAAAAATAATAAAAATGAAAAACATTCAGTGTTTTTCATGAACACAACCCAAGAAATTTAGTCAGAAAGGGAAAATACTTTGAATGTCTGTCTAGAAGAAAAAAAGTTAGTTGTAAACTCATGTTAAAAGTTGTATACCTGTCTTTCTGCTTGTTTTCAGGAAGATGGCGAATATTTTCGACTTTTTCTTTCATGACGTGAAATATATATTTCTTTTCCTAGTTTCAGGAGATATTTTCGATCACTCGACTAAATTTTCAAAGATAACTGTTTTATTGAAAATTTCAGCATTAAAAACGACTTTTAGTATCTTGTATTAAAAAATAATAAAATTTTAAAAATAATGTGTTTCATCCTCGACTTCAATAATTCACAATATGAAGGATTTATCACAATGAAAAAAATTTTATACATAGTTTCCTAATCGATAATTCACAATATGGTGAATTTATCATAACGAAAAAATTTTTACACATAGCTTCCTAACCGATAACCTTTGAAGTGGAAGAGATAAGTGAGGAGTAAAAAATGCATTTTTTTTCGTTATCTGGCTATTTTAAATCCAGTTTTTTTGTCAATTGTTATGGTAATATTCAAACAATATGTTTCCTTCAAAAATTCCATCAGAATAAAAGATTAAGTTTAATTTTTAATGAAAAAATAACAACTTTTAAAAATTTTATATATGGTTACTAAAAAACAAGCGTAAATAGTTTACACATAAAGTTTACTTTTCTAGAAATTTATCAAAAGGAACTTAGTCTAAAACTAAAAAACTTATTTTTAAAGCATAGTCTCATAATTAAATAGTTAGCAATGGTAAAGAAAATGTAGACTGACAATTCATTCAGATAAACAAATTATTTCTATCCAAATGAGAAAAGTACGTTTGTCAGGTATCAATGATGAATTAGCCAAGTGATGCTGATCCTCATCATCGAAGTGACGTAATCACTTCCCACCTCACTCGCTTCATTACACATGTTTACTTTCATCAATTTTTCATCTCTATAATTAGGATTTCCTCCGACGGATTAATATTATTTTAATGAAAAGTAAAAATAATAATAATAATAAATCGAGACTTAAAATATTTTAAAAGAAAATTCATTCCGAAATAATTCTGCGATGCGTCAACAGATGTCATCATCTACGATTAATTTCGAAAATTGACTTAAAAATAGTTTCATTAAATAAATAGCTTTTGACAATAAATAAAAATAAGTTTCTGAGCAATAAAAAGGCAGAGAAATCTTTTATCGAGGTTGAAAGAATCCGATAACAGACTATCAGCGATTATCGTAAAAGAGCAATAACGTTATTTAATAATAGTTATTTTATTTAAAAAATTTTTCTATTTCGTCAATACATTAGATTATTTAAAATATAACGAAAAATATGGCATAATTACGGAATAAAAATTTAATAATTAATTCAGATCATATTTTTGACACCAGATGGCAGGATTACATTTTTCCATTCTCGTAGACTTAATCAAACTCGACTGATGATAGGAAAATGAGCAAAATTTCTTATCAGTTTTGTTTTGTACTGCTTTTTACAGGAACTATATAAGATAGTTTATTGTTGGATAAATTTAAATGCACAATAGTTAATAAATTAAACTTCAGATTGATGAGACTTATCTTCTGAAAAAATCTAAATTTAATCTTAAAATAAGATCTTTATATCTTTAACATACTTCACTTCTAAGAAATTATATATTATATGGAAACAATTTGACTGAGTGGAAATTTTATATGAATGTCAATAAAATAATCGGATTATTTCTTCGTAAAGGATTTATGAATCTTTAAGCATCTGATGAACAAACTCTTATGAAGTGAATCCGTTTTTAAAAAGTATTTTTAATAATATTTACTCAAATCAATTTGGACAAAAATTTAAAAATTCATAGTCTGTAGTTAAAATGAGTTTTTTTTTTTTTTTTTTCCTTTATGGTAATCAAGGTACGCTTATAAATTCTGTAATCAAATTTTATTATTTTCAAGGTGAAATTAACCGAATAAATTGACTCGAGACGAATTTACGTAATGTAAATATAAAAAATATATATATATACTGTTTTAATTGAAGAAGATATAATATAAAAGAAGAAGCAATTATATTATATCAAGGAAATTTAATTATGTAAAATTTTTATTAAACTTTTAGGAATTTAAACTACTAAATTAAATTAATAATAAAAAATTATTGAAACAAAATTTGATTATTTATAAGCATACGCTGATAAAGCGTATGCTTATAAATAATCAAATTTTAATAAAGGAAAAAAGGCACTTATTTTAGTTAAAAATTAAGATTCTTTTAAAATATTGATTTAAATATCAAAAACATTTTTGTAAAACTTTTTTTGTAGAAATATAAAACCGATTGGCAGTAGTCATAAATACCAATTGATTTAAATTTCTGGGTAAACAGGCGGTTTTGGAAAAAAATCTCTTATTTATTCCAAGAGATAATTAAAGATTCGTAATTAAAATATGGCATGAATCTAAAGGAGGGGTCGAAGTTGGGCTATTTTATAGCCAAAGTCAGGTATACAGTATATCAGTTCTATCAGGAAACCGGAAAATTTTGAACGTCCATCATTTTTAAACGGATGAAATTGTAGGATTAAAAAATGTAAAGTTTGCCTGCAGCATTTCACGATAATCTAATTTGTTCAAAAAATTATCAGTATAGTATACATAGATAACATAGTAATCTTATGATGCTCACTTTCTTTCGGAAAGCAGACTAAAACTGAAAATAATTAAAAATAGGTCCTCCATGTAATATAACTGAATTAAATGGCTTTATTTTCTACTTTATTCGATTTATTTTAGTTTTTCATAAATACTGCATGTAAGATTATAATTTATGCATTAAAACTATGTTAGTAGTAAAAATTACCATTAATGCATCGAAATTGTATATATTAAAGACACATTATATCAATCTAGCTATTTATTTATTTATATTCTGGCAGAAAAATAAATGTCACAGTGATAACCATAATTTAAGAGTCGAATTTAGTCCAGTCATTCTTTCTATTGAGTAAACATTGCGATTGAATGTGAATGGACACGTAAAGCAGTTTCTGGCTTACTACTTAATCCACTCATTTCGGTTTCTGCATAAATTCGTTTTAGGTTATTTTTAAAGTAGTTTTGTAAAAATTTTCTCATTAAAAACTAATTCTGCGTTAAAATTGTCCTTATAATCCATTTAAAATTCAGAAAACATTATTGAAATAATTCGCAATAAGAGTTGTTAAAAATCATTGCATTTATTTAATAAACCTTATTGGCCATTATTCGAAGAAAACAAAAATAAATTTACTTTAAATAAAACTGAATTAAATTAATTAAGAAATAGAATCGATTCACAATTAACTTCTAAATTAGTTTTAACACATTTTCTTGAATGTGCTAATAGATTTCAATTGAATATATTTTCTCAATCTTTATTATTAAAAAACTGCGGAAACCGCTTTCTTCTTTCCATTTATAAACTCTTATAAAGGACTTATAAGCTTTAATTTGCGTTAGTTTATTTTAATAATCATAATAATTTTATATAATAGTTATAGTAGCAATGAAAACGTGTAGACAAGAGCGTTTATCTCGAAGTATCTAGTATATGGTCACTTAAAGTATCTCATATAATCAAACAATAGGGTGAGATCCGGATGAGATAAAATTAATCCAGTTTTGTTACATATTATTCCTGATATTACAGTAGTTTTAATATGACATCGTCTCTTCGAACTATGTAGAAGGAATGTACACCTGGGAATTGTGTAACATCAACTTATTGAAAAAACAAAACTTTTAATAATGATTTTATTTTACGACTTTTTTATTTCTTTAATAATATATTAATAATATAAAATAAAAATATTATAACAGCTTTTTTCGTAAAGCTCGACTGCAGCGTCATTTATGTCGCAGCACTCTAAATGATGCTAATCCAATTTAGATTTTTTTTTTTTTTTTCATTCAGTTAAGATCATGGTTAAGATATTAATAAATGTAATG
>AYEL01084303.1:0-21135 GCA_000484575.1 Olivierus martensii
TATATCTTTTTCCTTTAACCGTCCATTAAACTCTGTTTAAAAATAAATATATAACCATAAATGCAAGAATATTTCTCTAAACATAAAAATCTTATAATAAAATTTTACAACATAATCCTAAATTTTGAAATTTTCAGTTTTTATGATGTAAAATAAACTTAAAAATATAATTTACAAACCAAAGTAGGATTTAAAAGATTTTTAAAATATGGAAATTTTATTTGTTTTTATCGATGCGATTAAAATATGGAAATTTTATTTGTTTTTATATTAAAAAATTATTATTTTCAAAAGTACTTCTTTCGATAACGAAATTAATTTTTTTTATTAAAAAATCCAACAATTTATTAGAGGATTTAAAATATTATAAGATTTATATCGAATTAAATAAAAAATATCAATTTTAATCGCATCATATCTCATTTCTTTGCTCAAGTTTTAAAATATAAAATTTAAATTATAAATTATCGACAAGATGAAATATTTTATATCATTCATGCCGATCTTAATAGTTGTCAGTAACCGAAGGACTTTCATTATTTTTTTACGTTTTATTTTCTCATTTATAAAGATTAAAGGAAGAGATTAGCATTCATAAATAAATTTTCTCTCTCTTTTATAAATTTTATATATATTTTCTACTCGAATAATTTTTTAGATTTAATACTAATCTTTAAAAATACATTTTTGATCAAAAAAAATCTTCGTGATTAATAATGTTATGAAAGCCTTGTGCCCGCATAGATGTTACTATGTATAATGAATAGCGCGTGTATTTCGCAAGGGCGTCGCATCTTCCGCGTGTATCGCGCTGCTTAACGTTGATGTCGCTACTGTTATAAATAATTGCTCAAACTATATATATGCATATAATATATTGCTAAATCTTTATTGAGGAATAATAATTTATGTGCTTTTTTTAATTATTAGCGAGATACAAATAGGATTGTTAATTTTAAAAAAAAATTTCTAATGATTATTGAACAAGCTTTTCTTTAGAACCGAAATCATTTGATTATTATTTTTTAAATCCTTTACAGTAAATAATAATTTATGTGCTTTTTTAATTATTAGCTAGATACAAATAGGATTGTTAATTTAAAAAAAAAAAATTTCTAATGATTATCGAACAAGCTTTTCTTTAGAACCGAAATCATTTGATTATTATTTTTTAAATCCTTTACAGAAAGAATATTAAAATCTGATTTTAAAATTCTCATATTTTATATAAAATTTAAATTATTTGCTTTATATTTTAGTTATATGCTCTCATGATATTTCAAAATTATTTTTAACATATTCCAGGAGAAAAATTTAATGCTGAAGAAAAAAATTATCAGAAAAATTAATGACTAAAAATAGATAGTCATTTTAAATTATTTTAGATCGGAAGAGCGGTTCAGCAGGAATGCCGAGAATTAACAAATTCAGAAAACTAATTACATAGTCAATTTAAGACTGAAATACATAAATCACATATAGAGAATTTTTTTACTGTCAACAAGAAATATAAAATGATCAGTTGTAAAATTATAATTTTTTATACAAAATTAAGATTTAAAGTATGAAATCGTTTAATTATTCTTGAAAGTTATATTTATTTGTTAAACGTTGTAACAAATAATTTTATTTTAATCAGATTTTGCGATATATAACTGTTGCAATTAATTTAGGTTTATATTCTTGTTATTAATAATTATTTTATAATTTAATTTTTGATAAATAATATTAAGCTCTTAATACAGGATAGCCATATAATACCAGTTTGCGCCTGCAACTGATTTTTCTCGCTCTCGCGCTCGCATATTCCCAGCGCAACTGTGAGCGCTGTGAATTCAGGGATGCAGACTGGTTTTATATGGGCTGTCCTGTATTAATTTAAAAAAATAATAATAAAAATAAAAATATTTTTATGAATTAACTTCAAATCACTTTATCAAAAATTTAATAAACAATTTTTAAATTTAATTGAACTTTTCTGAAAAGTATGCTACGATTTTTAAATTTAATCAATATTTATTTTAATATTGTGATATCGAAAATACGATTCTGACTTGAGAAAAATTTACTATATCAAATTTATAAAGTTCGTTTTCATTTAATCTGTTTTGATTTGCATCTTAAATAAATAACCAGAGTTATAAATATTTTCGCAATCAGAAACTTTTCTGATAATTTTCGATATTAAAATATATAGTAATTAAAATATTTTTTGTTTAAATAATTTAATGAAAATTTTTGTTGCATCATATTCTAGCGATGACTTCAATAATTATTAGTGTTTTTGATAAATTTGTTAAAAACGCGTTTAATATATTTTACCGAATATTTGTGTTCAAAACAAATACTGAAAAATTCGTAATTTTATTATAGAACTGTTCGAGTGAAAACAGAAAGGATGTAGCATCAGAACTGTACATAACGTGTCGCGAAGGCGCGCGCGTCATTACCCCACGCAAATTTTATGTGAAGCAATTCTTGCGTTTCATAACTGTTACACGTAGATAAAAGTCAAAGAAAAATAACGTTTATTAACTTTCTTTAAACTGTTATTTGAAATTAACTAATTAAAAAGATAAATCAAGTGTCATTCGACATAATCCTCAAGCCGAACAAAATAATTATTTCGAGTTTGACATTAAATTCTAAAAGTAAGAATACATTTTACATCTTAATCCTTTATTACAATTCAATCTGCAAAAGACAATTTTATCTCTAATGAGATTGTTTTGTTTTTAAGTTCGGTATTAATTGTTTTTAAATTAGTTTGACTAAAATTTTTCGTATTTTAGAAATCGTTTTAATAATAAAAAAAGAAATTTTTAATGCTTAGTTAAAATTCAAATTTTATCCATTTCCAAATTGAATTTAAATATACATTTTTAGATTTTATTAAAAATTTTCTTCCGACTACTCGAGTACAGTTTAAGTATCAGAGACTATTAAACATAATGGAAACTAATGTTTATCGACATGCAATGATCAAGAAACTGATTTTGACGTGTCAATTTGCATAGCAGTCTTGACGTTTTATTGTATTTCTCTAAAATTTCAAGTGGGATGATTTAAATCTAGAAAATCATTTCGCTATTTTGATTGAAGTGCAAATTCTTTCCAAGAATAAATTCTCTCTCTTTACCAGATTTATCTTTTAGAAATATCAATTTTCATTATCGTTTTATTGAAAGAGTAAGGATTACTTAAATCTCTCTAAAAAAAAAATCTTTGTGGATCGATATATTCCTAGTTAAGCCAATAATAAAATTATAAATTACACATCTTCTTTGCTTATTTAATTCATTATAAATTTATAAAAAAAAAAAAATTTTATCATCGTAAGTTCTGAAGATTATAAAAATTGAATTTTCTAAATTTTTAATCTTAAGCAATTTCAAGTTGGTAAACTTCAATGAAATTTCGATTATTCTCTTCCCGCTTTATAATAATAATAATAATAATAATCGAATTATTAATAAGAGAATTATATAATTTTTTAATAAACTTTTCTCATAAAGTACAATGGAAAAGTTATTATTTATTGATTTAAAAGAAAAACTATTTCATCTATTCATGACAAAATCATTGCAATTCAATAAGAGATAAATAAAATTGAATCCAGTTTAATTCATTAATCTTCAAAAATATAAATATGTATGATTCCTATTTATTAAAGCTATTCTGTATCCTTTTAATGAATTAAACTGGATTCAATCTTCAAAAATATAAATATGTATGATTCCTATTTATTAAAGCTATTCTGTATCCTTTTATCCAGATTTCCTCTTTTGACTTGAGTTTAATCTAACTCGTCTGACATAATGATGTATAAAAAATGTTATGTTACGTGAAAATCAAAAAAAGTTATATTGTAACATTTTATTGTTAACAGCTTTAATATAATAATCCTAATATATTAATGTTTATGTAGATATCTAACCATTTATAAATCTAAAATGTAGATGTCATAGACAATAAGAAGTAGAATAAATGTTTGAATATCAAGTCTGAATTGTAGAATTTAAAATGTATTCTATTCTTTTAATTATTAATTGCCTTAGTATGTGCTACTTTATATATGTTCTATTTGAACAGCTGATGAAGGTGGAATGACTGAAAATGTTTCCATTCTGTATAATCCTTTTAACTTATGTAATTAAAATGTTTTTAAAAAATTCCTACCATAAGTGCTGGAACTAAGCTAAGCTTTATGTTAGAAAATGTACAGAGTTTTTGAAAAATTAATTCATATAAAATAATCTACCAATGTAAAAGGCATTCCTAAAAGATTTGGCCAAATTTAAATCACAAATGCTATTCATCAAAACAAAACAAAAAGTCCATGTAAACAGAAGTCTGAAAAAGTTTCCTTTTTGAAATAATACTGGATGCAAAAACATGCAGTTTAATAAATCTATTACTCAGTGATAGTAAATTGTGATTTTAACCAACTGTAACAAAACAACATTAATCACAACACTGCACAAGCTTCCAGAACAATCTGTTAATGGCTGGAAGTAACTCATGAATTATATCTTTTATGGAGCTTACTTATTCAACTACGATATTTATATTGTATTATCTTGAAAAGAAAACATTTCTGGACTCATGTTTTCATGGAGTTTTTGCTTTGTTTTGATAAGTAGCATCTATGATTTACATTTGGCCAGACCTTTTAAGAACACTCTATATAATATTTTTAAGAAACTTCAATATAAAAATAATAAGCATAAATAAATCACAATTGAATTTTGTAATCATAAGTATTTCAACTATTAATTTCAAAATAATTAATCACAATTACCATTTGCTTCAAAAGTTAACAAATTTAAATCATCTATAATTAAGCTCAATAGCAGAGAAAAAAATATTTTTATTATCCTGTAAAAGAGTAGTAGTACTTTTGGTACTTCTTTCTGTTTTAGAGGATAATAAATATATATTTTTGGTACTTTTGGCATGCATCCCTCTTCAGTTTTCATTACACAAGATAGAAGAGAATGGCAGAATTCTCATGTCGTGTAAGATGAAAAGTACAAGTCTGACTAGATGTAAGGTATTAAAATACATCATAGAATAGATATTGCACTTGCATAGATTTTTTAGGTTTAAGAATAATAATCAGCAAGTATTGACAATGCTGGACTCACTAATTCCATGAGGATGGGAGAGTATTGTTTAGTATATTCTTAAAATTCTTTCTTTCCAAAATTTTGATGGCTTCTGCAGTTCTGTTGTCAGCCAATTTAGGGAGTGATCCAATAATCCTACATTACAACCAATCTGTAGTTAAATCACATTCAGACACTCATAGCAAGTGTTATAGATAACCTATCCTTAGAAATATGTTCTTTCAACATCTCAGCTATGCTTCTATGACTATTTCCCATGTAATCCTCATATAAGCAAGAGAGGGAATTATAAACTGGGACTCTGTATATGCCACAGGCAAAGGTCAGGATATACTTCATCATTCCTTTAAGTTTAATGATTGACTTCCTCTCAAAAATTATACTGAATTTTGTTTTCTTTTCCTATTTTTCCTTTAAACTATTTTTGTTTAGGAACTCTTTACAGTCCCAATTCTTCTGTTCCCAGATGTGTTCCCTCTATAGGCTATTATGCCTTCCAGTACAATGATTGTATAGCTAAGCTTAAAGGAAAAATAGAAAAGAAAACAAATTTCAATATAACTTTTAAGAGGGAACTGACCATTGTTAATACTTTAAGGAATGATAAGGTAAAGAATACCCTAGCCTTAGCCTCTGACATATATATAGAGTCCCAGTTTATAATTCATTCTCTTGTTTGCATGAGGAGCACATAGGAAAGATCATAGAAACCCAACTGAGTTGTTGAAAGAACATGAATAAGATATTTCTAAGAATGGTTTATCTTCAGTATTTACTATGATAGCATTTGAATGTGATTTAACTATTGAATTGGTGTACTTCTAGGACGGGTGGCGAACCTTTTTCTGCTGGTGTGCCAAAAATTTAAAAAGTTATATTTCTTAATATACTAACGTGCCAGATAATTTGTTATAGGAATATATATATATACTGAATGGACCTCAAAATTAATGTTTTCGGCAGACATTATGCCTAAATTTGAATGAATTAAATGTTAAATTACAATGTATCAATAAGACTATCATTGGCATATTTGATCTAATTCAGGCATTTGAAACAAAATTTCAAATATTATATCGAGTAATCGCTTCCAAAAGCTTCAAATATTTTCCAAATTTGAAAAAATTATTCACAGGTTTGAACTTTCATGAAAAACCGGATGGAGCTAAACTGACTACAGAATTTTCAAAAGTTATTAACTGTATAATCAGTGAGTTTCAATCAAGATTCACTCACAAGTCAATTTAGATAATTTGCAGAAACTACAAAATTTATCGTGTATCTTGATAAATTCAGGTTATCTGCACCTATTGTAACAACATTTGACTGGTTAAAGTTGGACGAACTTGAAATGCAATTAACAGATTTTCAGTCGAGTTACATAAGGAAGCAAAAATGATTAAGTCAACTAACACCACAACGGCATACGCACAATTGCAAGTAGAATAAAAGTGACTAAGAGTTATATGGTCACAACGCAAATTTTTTGCGCAGCGAAAATTTGGAAAATATAAAATTCTAGCTTAACGTTCTATGTATGTATATATAAATATAAATATGTGCCACGTGCCAGCAAAATTGTTCTGCGTGCCATTCCTGGCACGCGTGCCGTAGGTTCGCCACCACGGTTCTAGGATGATTAGGGCAATCCCTGAAATGACTGACAACATAACTGCAGTAGCTATCAAAATTTTGGCAAGAAAAAATTTTAAGAATGTGATAAATGATCTCTAAACCTCCTTAGATTTATAACTATATCTTTTAGGTAGATCTCCTTAGATTTCCTTAGATTTGATATATTCAGCATCATCAGACTTTTTATCATCATTTTTAAACCCAAGAAATCTATGCATTTGTAGTAATCTGTTTTACAATATATTTTAATAATTTATATCTCAAATATGATCTTGGAAATGCCTGTTATACAAAATTTGTATGAATAAAAAGGTCTTATGTTCCTGTTCTATTAAGGTATCTTGTCTCCAATTGAAACTTCACAGTTTTTTAAAGTTCACCTTGTAGTTACAACTTATCTACTATCAACTTATATATTACCAGACATGCACCAATATGCTATATTGGTGCATGTCCTATATTTTTAGGCTCTTATCATCAAGCCTATTTATATCATATTTTATTTTATATTTCTTGTTCTTTTTTATTTTATATAATCTTATATGTTATTTTTTTTAAGCTTAAAATACTATATAGTTAATTTAAAATTTAAATTTTTGTTCTTCACAATTCTAGAATGCCATGAGAATTCTACCATTCTTTTCTATTTTGTATAATGAAAGCTGAATAGAGCTGCATGACAGCCAAAAGTATTTTTCTTTCTTTCTTATAGTGTAATAAATTTTTTTCCTCTTCTACTGAGCTTGTGGATGATTTTAAACAAGTAATTACTTTTAATATGCAATTACAGTAATATGCACCTCTCTATGTTGAACAACTTTTCCTGGAACTGGACAAAAGCCTATATTTTACTATATGTCCAAATCTCTATCCTGGACACCTCTCTATCTTGTATCTTGAACAACTGTATCTAATATAAGATGACACTTTTTGCTTATTAGTTGAAATAATATCTTAAATTTCATTTAGATTTATAAGATTATAGTTGAAATAAAATCTTAAATTTTATTTAGGTTTAGAAGATTAACCAAAAAGAATTTGTGAAAGAGAAACATATAACATTGATTAGTTATGCCTTGAGAAACTTATAGCATTGATTAGTGATGCTTCAAGATGATGTGCTGTTTCTTCTGTTGTTGTGATTGAGCTTTGCTTAGAGATGTTAAAAAGCAGTAAAAGGTAATTAAATAAACTGAAATTAGACCAAAAGAAGCGAGTTGTTAATCATTTACTATTCTGGGTGCAGTGAGATGGATTTATGTTGTGTGACAAGAAGTTTCACAATTAACTATTCAGAAATGTTTAAAAAAGTTTGGTCTCTTATAGATTTCGCTGAGGAAGGAATGCAAAAGATCAATAACTTTGATCTAGGAGAAGAACTAAGTGTTCTTCCTGAGAACTATCAATCATAAAATTTTAACTGAAGATTTTACAAATTGACAACAATCTTATCCATCATGAATATGAATATTGTAAAGTCAGTGATTTAATTGAAGAGATTATATCCAGTTCAATTCATATAGAGACTTTGTTGGAGAGGAATCGAATGATCATGAAATAATTTTGGAATATGTAGAGGAAATTGAATGATAAGCATTTTCTAAAAATGAACCAGCAATTGTTGAAACTCTGTTTGGTGTAAGAAAAAATAAAATTGAAAATGTGTCTGTAAATTAAATATAAAAAAGCAAACTCTACTTACAGATTTCATTTCAGTTCTTATGTTGAAAGCATTGATAGACTGCAGTGTGTATTTAACATTTTTGAGTTTTTTATTTAAAATAATAAAGGTTTCCAATTTTATTTGAATAAAGATTTGCATTGACATGAAAATTTAGTGTTCAGTATGTTTAGAAAAAATTTTGATTTTATGAATCTCTCTATGTTGGATATCTCTCTAAGTTGAACACATCTTGAAGGAATCAAATGTGTCCAACATAAAGAGGTTTCACTGTATAATCAATAATTATAATTTGAAAGATAAAACAAATATAAAATTCAGTTGTCAATGTAAAAAGGGAGAAAAAGCCTATGTTCATATGACAGAAATTTGTCAAGAGTTATTGAAACATACAGTCCGGAGTGGAGGCCTTCTGATAATAGTGAGGACTAAAATTCACAGATATGGGGATGTATCCCAAGGTATGAAAGCTACCTGTTTGGACTGGGAGATGTACAATATATCTAAACCCATCTCACTGACCAGATCTGGCATTCTCAGACAGAATGTTGGAACATACAAAGTTTGAGCAGCAAACAGTGAAGAAAACATAGCATTGAAAATACTATGCCATACAATACTTGATGATGATAATGGTGGTATATGATTCTACAGTCACATTTTCTATTATAGGGGTGTTCAACCTGTCGATTGCAGAGCGAGTTTTGGTCGATCTCTTGTTTATTTCTTCCAAGTCGATTCCTCTTTACAAATTTAATTAAAACCAAAAATATAATAATTTATTTATCATTATTTTGTTTATTTTTTAATTCTCTAAGTATATGGCTATTGTTTATTTATTTTTCATTAAAATCAATAATTTTCTTATCATTTGGAAGTACACACGTGAAAAATTTCCAATACTAACTAATATTGCACAAAAAATTCTGTCATGTTTCAGATCGACATACTTGTCAGAATCCACTTTTTCAAATATGAACAATAATTTCAAACAAGCACTTTTTAGCAGTAAACTCACAAGGGGAGGACACAGCTGACCCCCCACCGATTTTGATCCCCTTGCATATGGTGAAAATACATCAAAAATGAGTGAATACGTGTCCAAGCTTTTCCTGAATATGTCCATCTAATAGTATTTTTTAACACTTGAAAAATTGAATTTTTGAAACTATGGCCTTCTAATAGTATTTTTTAACACTTGAAAAATCGAACTTTTGTAATTCAGCTTAAAAACGATAGATAGAGAACCGATCAGCTGTAGCGCAGATGGCGTAGTCGATAACAACATATCCATATGTGCGCAGATGGTGCACTCGATAAATACGTGGCTCGTAATCTGAAGAATAGCATATCAGCAGGTGCACAGATAGCACACTTGATAAATACGTGGCACAGATCACCAGGTGCACAGATGGCGCACTCGACTAATACGTGGCTCGTTAGATCATCAGGTGCACAGATGGTGCATTCGATAAATACATGGCTCGTAATCTGAATTTTATTTTATGCATCGAAAAATTATTTTTTATTTTTCATTTTTTTTTATCAGGTGTGCAGATGGTGCACTCGATAAATACGTGGCTTGTAATCTGAAGGTACCACACAGATGGTGCACTCGATAAATACGTGGCTTGTAATCTGAAGGTAGTGGGTTCGACGTGGCTCGTAATCAGAAGGTAGTGGGTTCGAATCTGTGTTGATGTACATTTTTTATTTTTCATTTTTTTATTTTTTATGTACTGTACATTTTAATTAATTAATAAAAACTAATTGAAATTGTAGTTCCTTTAAAAAGACAAAGTTCTCAGATGGCGCTGTAACGTAATATGGATGCCATTTTACGATTCCCTCAATGATGTTTGGATTCCCTATACGAGTTCGGATGATGTATTTCGTTGTTATATACAGTATTATTAGATTAAATCACAAGATTATATTTCTGCTCATTTATATGAGTGGGTAATTCGTCGTTTTATACAGTATATTAAATTAAATCACAAGATTATATTTCCGTAGTATTATATTAGATTAAATCACATGATTATATTTCCGCTCATTTATATGAGCGGGTAATTTCTAGAATTTTTTATATCTTGTCGGCCGTATGGCCGCGTAGTAAAGCTTGGCTTACCATCCAGGAGGATTCGGATTCAAATCTGACACCTCCAATTTTTCAGGAGGAGTCCTGCCTCAGTTCGTTGAACCCCATCCTTCAACCTTCCGGTGACTCCATCATGGGTGTTGGCCAGTCTGTGATGAGCTCTACAAGTGGCCGCCGCCAGATAAAATATATTGATTGTGCAATATGGCTGCTTAACTACACTAACCTAATCTATATCGCAGTTTTGCCAATTTCATTTTATGTCGGCCGATGGCCGCGTGGGAAAGCTTCGGCTTACCACCCTGGAGGATCCGGGTTCAAATCCGGGTCCCACACCTCTCAGTATTATCAGGAGGGGTCCGGGCCCGGCCTGTTGAACCCCATCCTTCAACAATCTGGTTGACCCCATCATGGGTGCTGGCCAGCCTGTGATGGGAGCTAATCGCCGCCGCTAGATACAGAATATCCTATCAGGATATGGCGGCGTAATAAAACTAACCTAACTAACCAATTTCATTTTATGCGAAGTTTTACTGGCATTTAATTCTCGTAGATTTTTTAACAGGAAAAAAATAATGACTTCGGCAATTTTTTGATCTCGTGTAAAGTATCAGTTTTGCCAATTTCATTTTATGCGAAGTTTTACTGGCATTTAATTCTCATAGATTTTTTAACAGGAAAAAAATAATGACTTCGGCAATTTTTTGATCTCGTGTAAAGTGTAATCAAATTGCTTGGATGAAAATATTCTGAAAGCACTCTCGGAAGATTCCAATAAATAAATAGTATTTGTGTTATGATGAAAAATTTCTCCGATTCAATAATTAAAAAATGTAATAATAATTAGCGCAGCGGTATGAAATTCATAATAATACAATTATGGACGACTGTCATTTTGAATGATATCGCTTCCTTTAAATTGATAGACTTATATGCTGTATAATAAGAAATCATTCGCCAAAATTTGAACACACTGCGATATTTAGTTCTCGAATTATTTCGTGGACGCAGTGCCGGATTTGAGCTGAGGATTGGACCGATTGCACCCAATCAGGACCCGCATTTAAACAAAATGAAATCATGAAAAGGCTAATAAACGAATAATAATGGTTTAGATTTACTATTATGGCTGGACTTTTATATCCCAGCCTTCGAACATATATCTAATTTTTGTAGATCCACAAAAAGAAAACTTTTTCATGTGAATGAATCGATTTTTATTTTATCTCTTGGAACATGCGGGAAAAAATTTTATATTTAAATTAACACTACTTCTGCAGATTTCAATGTATTCTTGGCAAATAAATTAACGGTGGGTGAATCTGTTTTTAACAAGGAAGTTGGTTTTTAATTAGAATTGCTGTGAATGTTGCCAGAAAATATCGAAAAAAGTTTCACAGTATAAATGAAAAATAGAAAATTATTAGTTGATCTTGGATTTATGACTGAAGTAAAAGAATTCGCGTTTTTATACGTAGACAACAGGCCGGAAGAGTCTTAGCAATGGGAAATGGGTGGCGGCCGGATGGCCGAGTGGTAACTGGTCCCAGATTTTTTCGGGGTACTGGGCCCGGCCCGGTGATCCGGCCCCCCTCCACGGGTGTGGGTGCAGCCCGTGATTGGAACTGGTCCCGCCCCCTTAGTAATCTCCCTGATTGGAAAGGGGGCGTAAAATATGAAAAGAAAAGGGAAATGGGTTATAAGTGGAATTTGAAGAATAACAAGTGAATCATTAATTCTGTTCTTATCAGGAATGCTATCGAAACTTCTACTGTTGTTATTGATAATTGATGAAGCTATAGCCAATCGCAATAATTAGTTTATAATCATTTTTTAAATCATTCAAAAAATCTTCATAGATCTTAATTTTTCCTGATAAATATGCAGAGAATTTTAAAATATTCAGGTCACTTAAAAAATATTCCAAAAAATCTACTCAAAAGTCGCTTATTAAAGTTGTGGCTTACCACCCTGGAGGATCCGGGTCTCACGTCTCCAGCTTTTCAGGAAGGATCTGGGCCCGGCTTGTTGAACCCCATCCTTCAACCATCCGGTTGATCCCCTCATAGGTGTTGGCCAGCCTGTGATGGGCTCTATAAGTGGCCGCCGCTAGATACAATATATCCCTCGTGTGATATGGCGGCTTAACCAAACCAAAATATAATATAATTCATCAGATAAATAGTTTTTTTTTTTTGAGAGAGAGAATGAATCAATTATATTTTGCACTCTGACATATTGTTTTTAAAATTCCTTTTAATTTTCATAAATAAGTATTAATTTTAACTTTTTTGTATAATTTTATATATTGATTTAATTTGTCTAAATGAAAAGACAAAAATCTCTCTCTCCATTATGAATATATATCATAATTACAGTATATTTGCAATGTTACTGCAATTACGTTTATCGTTACAATGTTACTGCAGTAAACGTTTATCACGTTTATTGAAAGAAGTAACATTCTTGTCAAATAGAAAGTGCTTCAGATACGAGTAAATTTTTTATTTATTGTCATTGATAAGCAAACTAAATATTTGTGACTATCTCGAACTCTTCTCGATAACGTTGATTCTTGTATTATTTATTGAATGAAAACAATTGCTAACGCATATATGCATCCATAATCCACACCGATATCTTTAGCTGGACACATTTATGCATGCATAGCAGTCAAAGGACTTCTTTAACTGCTATGGATGCATTAATGCGCCCGACCAACGATATCTGTATGGACTGCGGACATTAGCCAAAGCTATATCTGTGGACTGCGGATCTTCCAAGCTAATAAACGGAAACTTTATCAAGTGGCCAGTCGGCCGACATAGCCGTTTGATAAAGCATTCACTTATCATATTGGATGATCTGAGTCCCATACTTCCAATTTTTCCAAAGGATCCGGGCTCAGCTGTTGAACCCCATTCTTCTGGTCAATCCCATTCTTCATTCTTCTGATTTCTTCTGGTAATGGCCAGCCTGTATGGATTATAAAAGTGGAGCTGCGAGATAGAATACTTTATATACATTCATAGAATATCTGAAGTGTAATATAGTGGCTTAACTAATCTTACTTAACCATAGTCGGCAGGATTGGCATGGAAACTGTTCATTTTTCTACTCTGAAAGACCCAGATTCGATTCTCGGATTCTTCTTCTTGGAATTATCATGGAGTCCGGGCTCGGCTCCTACAATCTGGCTGACACTCCATAAAAAAATTGGCAGTCTATGTATGGAAGGGCTTATTTCGCCCTACTAATTAAGAATCTGAGTGGAAAGTGGCGACATCTGTTATCAAAAAATATTAACTTATTATATTTTTCTTAAAGGAACAAAATTTTGATGCTAAATGCCAGTATAATATGTTTTTAACGTTACTTTCATAAGTCAGATCGCCGAGTGGTAAAGTTGTGGCTTACTTACAGGTTCCGCATCTCCAATTTTTCAGGAGGCTTCTGGGTCCTGCCCATTGAACTCATCCTTTAACCTTCTGGTTGACACCATTATGGATATTAGGTAGCCTCTGAGGAATTCTACAAGTGGCCGCCGCCAGATAATGTATATCCTTTGTGCGATATGCCTGCCGGCTTAATCACACTAATCTAAGCTTTAATGCAACTTTTTAATCTTACCTATTGCTATTATAGGCGTTGTGATAGTTTTTTCAACCCTTTGAAGGTACTTTTTGTCAACAGATGACGCAATACTAAATGGCGGGGCAAAACAAGTCCTTCCACAGGCTGCCCACTTCTGCGGAGGGGTCAACCGGATTTTTTATTTTTATTTTTGCATTTTTACCGCCCCTTTCCAACCAGGCAGATTACTAAGGAGCGGGGCCAGTTCCAATCCGTGGAGGAGGCCGGATGGTGAAAAACGCGGATCGCCGGGTCGGGCTCAGAACCCCAAAAACTTTTCAGGAGATGCCAGACCCGGGTCCTCTTGCATGGCACGTCAACGTGTTACTGGCTTTCTACTCTGGAGGATCTGAGTTCGAGTCTCGGGTCCCATCCCTTAAAAATGTTTATCATGGGTTTCCGGATCCGGCCCGTCAATCCCCGTCCTCCACAGGTATGGGCAACCTGTGAAAGGGCTTGTTTCATTCTGTCACTTAGTGTCTAATAGAATGGAAAATGGCGTCATCTCTTAGCAAAAAAATATTCCAATGAGATTTGGCGACTTAAGTAATCTAACCCAAACCTAACCTAATCTATATTGTCGATGAAAATTTGAATTTATGTCACTAGCTCCAAATAAATATGGTCCTATACCATTCATTTTCAATCACAGATTAGTTGAGTCAATAGGACACTCTCAGGCGGCCGGATGGCCGAGTGGTAACGCGTTTGCGTACCACGCTGGAGGACCCGGGTTTTCTCTGTAAAACACCATTAATGACTTCAAATCATGTTGAAACTTTACTGCTCATTCCTCATTAGGATCATGTTTGACAAAATAGTTCAAAAATTATAACTTATTGACTTTTCAGCAAAATTAATAAATTTGTGTGCACATTTATTTTAACTTTTATTAAATTTTTTATATTATTAAACATCACAAAGGTAATTTTCACTTTAAACACCAAACTCAAAATGCAGACAAAACAAATTTCCTATTGAAGTTATAATTAGGGGAATTTTCCAGAAATTTCTTTTCTAATTGGAATCAAAAACAACATGGAAGTGAATAATGCGATGCAAATGCCAGATTCCCTGCAATACGAAAAAATTTTTCTTACAATTTAGGTCAAATCATGTAAAAACAGAATTGAATATATTCTGCATTTATTTCATAATTTAAAGAAAAATCCACATCTTAACTTGATAAAATATTGCTTATATTACAGAATTCACTAATTTACATAAATAATTTGAATCAAAGGTTTTTATATATTGAATTTTGCATAATGCCAGTAAAATATTTTTTAATGAAAATTCTGAATTAAAAACTCCCAGAGCTGTGAACTATGGTGATTTCACTTTTATTCCATTATGGCATTATACTGTTCCTTGACATGCAATTTAAAAAAATCAAATTTCAAATTAAATACAGAAAAATAATTGGATAATTCAGCTTCAAATTAAGTAAGGTCATAAAATCTAACACTTAGATGAAGATGGAAGGGGGAGCTGATTAAGCAAGAATGAGAAAAACAACTTCAGTTGAAAAAAAAATTTAATAAAGTTTTTCAATTGAAGTTGTTTGTGACTCATTCCTGCTTAATCAACTATCTTTAACCTTCACCTAAATGTTGGATTTAAAGATAATCTTACCTAAATATAGAAATTTGGGAATTTAAAAAAGTTTAAGAATAAAATTTTAAAATAAATAAAATTATATTTCAACAAATACTAAGCATAAAAATAAGATTATTTATCACCATTAAGCATTTGGCAGCAAGATTTGGCAGAAAATATCAAAGAAAATACAGGGTATGGTGTGGGAACTTCCTTATTTTAAAAAATCATAAAACAAAAAAGTATTAGAGATATCAATTTAATTATTTTTTCTTTACATAAAGGTACATTTAAAGTTTTATTTCATTAGGTTTTAAAAATGATATCTTGAAGGTGGTCTCCGTTCTGGTCAATACATTGGAAGAATCGAAATTGGAAGTTTCGATCCACTTTGTCCAGCATGTTTATGTCTATGTTGGCAATAGCAGTATGAATATTGTTCTGCAGCTCACCCAGGGTCTTTGGACGATTGGTATACACCAAGAATTTAAGATAGCCCCATAAGAAAAAGTCACAGGGGGCTAAATCTGGCAAGCTCTGTTCTGGTGGCCACTGAAGATCGCCCTTCAAAGAGATAAAATGTTCAGGGAAGTGCTCGCGCAGGAAAGTCATTGACAATTGTGCTGTGTGAGCCATGGCACCATCTTGTTGAAACCACACATCCCCTACATCCATTTCATTGAGTTTGGGAAGAAAAAACTCTTCAATCATCTTGACATAATGCTCAGAAGTGACTGTAACTGCCTTATTCTTCTCTTCAAAAAACCATGGCCTATAATGCCAATTCTGGATAATGCACACCAAACAGTCACGCGTTCTGTATGCAGGGGCTTCTCATGAAGCTCTCGGGGGTTCGTGGCACTCCAATATCACATATTTTGTTTGTTTACGTATCCTGACAGATGAAAATGCGCCTCATCACTGAAGAACACGACGGCGTCATGAGGCAGGTTTTCGATTAAGACTTCACATGCATTTTTACATGAAACGAAATTGCATGGATTAAGTTTCTGCACCACTGCCAGTTTATATGGATGAAAATTAAGATCTTCATGAATAATTCATCTCATGGTACGATCAGAAATCGAAAGAGCAGCTGCATGTTTGCGTGCAGATCGCTTAGGGGATTTTAAAACTGCCAGCCTTACTCTCTCGACGTTTTCTAGTGTCCTGGTTGTTCTCGAAGGTCCTGGTTTATTTTTTTTGCACACTACCAGTACCCATAAATGTGTCCACCCATTGAACAATTGATTTTCGATCAGGAACACAACCTGCAGGCGTGATATTAAACTGTTTCCTGAATGCATGCTGGGTTGCGATGACTGAACGGCTGTTGGAAAAGTAAGTTGCCATGGCGAATGCGCGCTCCTCTCTCGCCCACTGCATGTTCGATACTAAACCAACTGTATAAAAAAACGTTAGGCCCCGCGCTTTCGAATGCGCTTAACCACCTCCTCCAAGTAGTAATGGCCGCTGTGTGGCACGGGTTTCAAATAAGGAAGTTCCTGTGCAGCACCCTGTACTATGGATTATTAATGAAGAATAGAACAGGTAGGCATCAGAAATCAGAAAAACATGATTATAACAAAAATTTTAAATATTACTGTAAGGTTTCTAATAATTAATAATTCAAACTTTTTACAAAGTTCAAAAATCAACAAATACAAATTATTTTATGCTTGTACTCTGAAAAAAACTGCTGCTCTGAAAATGAGAACTATTAGTTAATATGAACCAAAAAAGTTACTTCACAAAACTATAAAAACAATATTGTTAATTTTATGTTAAACTGATCAATAACATAATTAGAATATAAAATAGTCCTATTTAAGGAAAAGCAATTAATAAAAGATAACCACTAAATAGCTAATTTAATCTAGTCTTAAACTCATTATATTTATTACAATACAATTCCAATAGAAGGCTAATATTTCAACAGATTCATTTGAATTTACAAAATACTATCTCTGATTACTTTACTCTCTTAGTTTAATCTATTTAAATTATTTTTCCTATGACATCATTTATTCATGATTGGCTCAATCTAACATGCCATCTCCAGGAACACTCTTACGTAACTTCAGAAAAATTCACTTGATTTATATAATCATATATGATGGTGATTGCAGCAGAATTTAGTTTTGTCACAGTCAAAGCTTTAGAATCAGAAGTCTTCCATAATTCTGTTAGAGAATGGTGTTTGACTTCAAGTCTCTCTATTAATCTTTCTTACTGTAAGTTTAATTTTTTCACTTTACATGTAATACTGAATTCTTAAATCGATTTAGAGCAGCTGAAGAAAATAAATTTTTTTTGTCAAAAACTATTACAATTAATAAAAAATATTTCCTGCCTAAGTCCTGTTAATTTTTGAGTTATTAGTCAGTATTCTTGTGCAATAATACAAGAATAGTAACTAATAATCAATCAACCAAATGATTCAGTCCAAAAACTTTTTGAGTGAACTGATATATAGCTTATATCATTTTCTGAAGCATGTAATGTTAAAAAAAATGGGTTCAAATTCACAATTAAGAGTAAGAGATATTGAAATTTCATAAACTGGATAACAATTATGAATTCTAAAATTCTTAACATATTTTATAAACTTGTATTAATAAAGAATGAAAAGAATTTTTAAGATATTTAAGCAAGCATGTACTCACTTTAAAATCATCCATTAACCCAAGTGCTTTGCTAGCTTTTTTAAAGAATTCTTTAGTATCATATGTTACACGTACAGGACCAGAATGATCTATGGTACCTTTTTGAAGCTGCTGAAGGGACACAGCTGGAGATCCATAGATCTGTTTAACAAATGCAACATCATAGTTATCCTAAAAAAAGAAAATAAAGATTTTATTATTATTTCAACTATTAAAATTCTTAGACTTATAATTCTCGCAATTTTTTATTGTTTAATTGGATAAAAATAAATTCAAATGACAAAAGCACATAGTACAAAACCTAACTGGACAGATGTAGGTATATCTTTATTATTATTAACAATTTATAATATTACATAACAACTGTATTAAAACAATCACTTTTAATTTACTTAAGAAGGTTGAAAAATTAAATTAACTTATTTCATAAATTAAATTAATTTATGAAATAAGTTATAAAGATATCATGTTTCTTAGATTGTTATAGAAGTTAACCATTGTAAAGAATTTATTTGAAAAATTATAAACATTAAAAAATCAAATGCTTTTATAGTTACAAAGAAATTTCATTATTGGAAATTTGCCAGAATACATAAATATTTGAGCTTGTCAATATTTGCATTGTACAGATGTATTATATTAGCTATATGCTGATGTAAATTTTCATTTTTTTCTTCTTGCTTTTTCTGGATGAAGTGTTTGTAAATTAGCAAGGATAAATATGTGATATGCAATGTCTTTTTTAAATTCATACAAGAAGATAGGTTAAAAAGATTTATAACTAATTATAAATTTTTGGATGACTATAATAAAAAAAATATATTACTCTTAGTATTTACTACTCTCTTAATATATAGTTGGACACTTTCCTGTCATAAATCAACAATAATTAGGATTATTTGGACACTTTCCTATTTATATAAGTTCATACATAATGATTATAGTAAAATTAAAATATTACAAAACATATTGTACATTATTATATATATATATAAGACTGTACACATAGTCTGCACACAAAGCAAGATATATTATACAAATGCATTATTTTATATTAATTATTATATATATATGTTTTAATACACTAATAAAGGGACTCAGTCAACTGTAATTCATCAATTTGGACAAAATTTTAGGTGTAGACTTTCAATCAATTTTTTAAATAAATTTTTAAATTTTGTGATTTTCAACACTTTCTTTAATTATCATAATTCTGCCAAAAGTTTCAATATTCAAATAGTAACATTGGCTGATTACTGTGTAAATAATGCAAGTTCAAGTTCCACTAAAAAATTTTTTTTTTAATAGCAGGAAAAATACTTTTCAAATTTACTTAATTTGTATATTATTTTTTAGATTTATGTTTTTTCCGTGATAGCCATATTGTAAATACAAATTCAAAATAGAATTTTCTATTTTGAATTTGTATTTACTTTTTGATTGTTAATCCCTAATAAGTTTATTTCCTTCATATATACAGGGTGAGTCAAAATTATGTGATTGTTGGCATGGCCTCCCCAATCACAAGATCTCACACCCTGTGACTTCTGGTTATGGGGTATGATAAAGGAGCGCGTGTATAGTACAAAAGTGAGAGACATCGAAGAACTCAAGGACAAAATAAAAGGTGTGATATCCAACATTTCCCCCGAATTGTGTGTTCTGGCACTAAATTGTACTGTTGAACATTGGTTTATGTGCATTAATTGTGCTGGTGGGCAGGTTGAGACTCTGTATAACGAAAACTCTGACTAAATGCTTTCTCTCAAAGTGTTCATACTTAATTTTGACTCACCCTGTATATATTTATATATTATCTGACTGAGCCAGTCTATAATCTGCCTGGTTTCCAATGGTCCAGCTAGTATGATATTAGTGCATTATTATGAAAATCCCCAGTTTGATTCTGGATTGGTATAAATTTCATTTTCAGATAAGCATTAAAATTTCTAATTTAATTATTAGTTAATAGATCGAGTCACATTGCCAAAAAATTAAATTAATCATTAATTTCAATATTTATAAATTAATTTGTAATGCTAGGGTTATTTGGCTGATGTTTGGTTATTGTATGTATTTAAATACAAATATAATTAAAATGCATCATTATTTCATACTTTTAAAAAATTATTTATTATTATTATTTTATTTTTTGCTTTGTGTGTAAATAAATACAATTTCAGAATAGGAAAATAAATCTATACAGCCCTCAAGAACCGGTTATCATAGAAAAAAGACAAATCTAAAATATAATGTAAAAATAAACTTAAAAATTATTTTTACTGATATTTAATAAAATAATAATAATAATAATAAATTTCATTGGGACTTGAACTTATATTATTGACATAGGTATCTGCTAAACTGCCAATACAGCTATTTGAATATTAAAATTTTTAGCTGAATTAGGAATAATGGTAATTAAAGGAGATTGAAAATTGCAAACTTTAAAAATTTAAAAAAAAAATTAGTTGTCTACTCTTACAATTTGGTCAGAAAAATCAACACATGGACCTTATCCTGCAAAGTTTTATCCAAATTGCTGTGTCATAGTTGACCAGGTTACCTTATAAGTTCAGATATAAATTTCAGGAAAAAACAATAAAATTTCTAGTAGTTAAATTTTAGCCTAGTATTAATTAAAATTTTTTCTAAATCTTTTCTATTTAAAATATTAAAAAAAAAAAAAAA
>AYEL01084304.1:0-24195 GCA_000484575.1 Olivierus martensii
ATATATAAAAAAAACTAAAATATAACACTTTTGAATCCATCATTGCACATTTTGCAAAAAAAAGGTGTAATTTTAAAAAGATGCTCTAATACTTATTTATTTTTAAGAATAATTTTACCACTATTATATATTATTGCTGCAAGGTTTTCTTTTCCTTTCAACAGGGATTCCTGTTTTTATTTAGTTTCTGTTAAATAGTCTCAGAGAATAGAATGAACTGATATTCATTCTAGTTTCCATTATGAATTCAATCAAAAATATCATATTAGCCCATTATACTTCAAGATATTTTTCCTAAAAATCAAAAGTGAAAAACAATGATTGATTTATATTCAAGTTTTTGAATAAATATTTGATAAAGGGACATGATTTTTGTGGAAATTCCACCATCTTATAATAATCTCTTAAAATATTAAACACCATGTATAAAACATTTTCTTTTGGACTGTTTTGGGATTTTCATTTATAAAATTCGGTTTTCATGTTTTATATTAGAAATTGCAATGATGCTGCACAATATTGTCTGATACAGTTATGGTAACACTTGTATTTCTGATTAAATTTGTACAAAGTTCATATAAATTTTGAGTTTATATATGAAAATACAAAAGAAATTTTGTACCTAATAAATATAAAATGATTAATTGGAATAAAACTTTTGAAAGTTGATGATTGATTTTTAATAGATCTCAATCATTTAATGTATTTTAAGTGCTAAATTACAGTTTTGTTTGAAAATTTGTTTTCCTTAAATAAAAAAAATATATATTTTAAAAAACTTATATATACTGTGTGTGTGATTGTTTTAATAGAAAATGAATGCTGAAAAATATCTTTGCTACAGCTAGAATTCCTGAAATGTTTTAACATTTTTTTAAAAGTTTAATACTGTATATACGAGGGTAAGTCAAAAATTATCTACACTTTTGACATAACTCTGCCTAAACTTTTCATAAAAAAGACCACTAGAATATACATAAAGAAAATTAATTCAATAAATTAATATTTTGCAAAATATTAATCAGATTTAAAAATTTGCTATATGAATTTTAAAAATTCTTTCACAGATCGGAAGAGCGTCGTGTAGGGAAAGAGTGTAGATCTCGGTGGTCGCCGTATCATTAAAAAAAAAAATAAATTAAATTCATAATTAAGTACCAGCATATTTTAAATAGAAATTTCAAAATATTATGAAAAGATAATTGTGCTGCTGTTATTTGTTGTATTTTTGAACTCAGCAATATAGGCTATAGTGTGCCAGGAAGTGGCAAATATAAATTGTTGGAGCTAGTTGTAACAACATCAGGCCTATAAGAATCATATTTTGGAGAGTAAGTTGATGATCTGAAAGAAAGAAGATAACTGCCATATTATGTAAAATTCATAGGGTTGAATCAAAAAAACTTATTGATATGGGTATATAGTGAACATATAAAGATTTAAAATTTTGCTGTCAAGCAGTATTATATTGAGGACAGATCAGCAGCATATGCTATAACTTTGTTGCTCAGTTTATATAAAAAGAACATATACATGAGGTTTCACCACAGAAAAAAAAGGTAAGCTTTAATACATTTAATATTTTGAATTTTTTAAATCCTTCAACTTCTGAATGTAATGGTGTTCTATTATTATTTGATAGAATGTTTTATAAATAAAACATTGGGAATCCCAAGACAAGGATACTTGCAAAGCTATCAAATGAAAAAGATAATATCATTCTTCCAAACAAGAAGAGAATATTATTCCAAAATATATTATTTGATATAGATATGCTGCCAATGTTAAATTGTATAGATATTATATTAAATATTTATATTATTTTGGAGAAGAAAATCCAATGATATATATGTTATAGAATTATTCTTGTAATCTAAGCCTAAACTTAAAAGCTTTTTAAGGAAAATAGAAAAATGCATTATTTAAGCATTGACATTATAAGTGATAAATTTAGAACATATATATTCTGAAAATGGCTTATTTCCCATTTTTCACATATTAAACAATTCTTTAACCATTAGAAATAAAAAAATATCTGCATTCAATATGTGAATATTCTCTTTTAAAGAGAATATTCACATATTGTAATACTTACAACAACAAGTAACAGAACTTTTTGCATATAAAAAAAATTGTTTTCTCGCTGATCTCATAAACATAACAAAAAGTTACAAAAGGAAAAAAATTTGAGCAAAATGCTTACATTATTAGAAAGAGAACAAAGTCTGTAATAAATACTGAAAATTTCAAAAGATTTTGATGAAAATTAAGTGAGATTTCAGAATTTTAATTTAATTTTTTTGCATATTAATCAGGCATTATTATTATTATTAATTACTATTATTAAAACAGCCATGTATTCAAAGGATTAATCTATAGCATGCCATTGACAGCATATGTCACTCAAGGTCAGTTACTGCCAGAAACCATTGAAGTGATATGTTGCATGTGATAAGAACAGACAATACAATTTTAAAGCTGCAATTTAGCTAATCCTAATCAGTTTATTGCAGTTGTGTTTAGGTTTTCAAAAAAGGAGCATAACAAGCTTATGATCATGGTTCCTAAATGGTTTCTGGCAGAAATTTCTTATTTTAAAAGGTTTTTACAAAAAATTTGTTTGAATTTTTCAAAAATGAATTTTTTATATAATAGAAATAGAAATTTTATTTCTATAAAATTTTTAATAGAAATAAACATTATTGAAATGAGGAAAATATAAATTAATAATAATAATGATAATATTTCAGTAAATTTTAAACTAATTACATGACATATCTTAATTAATATTCACGAATCAAAATTTGCATATTAATTGGTTTTTTGAAAATATGATCTGATTTTCTTTATTCATGGCTTGAACCATCTGCTACACAAAAATACCATTTATTTCATTGGATGGCTAAATCTTCATATAAAAAAATTGATTTTTCTGTTATCTCATACACAAAACAAAAATTTCTTGAAAAAACTCAACAACAACAACAACAAAAAAAAAGCTTACACTGTTAGAAAGAAAACAAAAAACAAATTGTAAAAATTTCAAAAGATTTTGATGAAAATTAAGCAAGATAAAATAATTTAAATTTTTTACATGTTAATTAGGTTTAATTAATAAGTTTGGCTCATTAATCATTTTTACCATCTTTTTTTTTTTTTTTAACTCTTTCACTATGCAACAGATTAAAACAGATTTATAGATTATCAACTTGATTCAGTTTTAAGAATCTTTTCTTCCAAAACAAAATCTGATTATGAAATCTTTTAGACCAGCAATTTCAGTTTCATTTTCCATATGTTTCTTTCAATTGCAAATAAGAAAAATATATTAAAATTTTAATCTCATTACTTTTAAATTTTTATTTATTTATTACAGATTAAACTAATGATAAATATAAGAAATAGACTGATAATAGAAAAAATATAAATTTTCATATTTTACAATATAAAATACAAGAATTATAATAAACTTACATGCAATACATTATACATATTACACAATATGTTAATTCAAAAATTTATTTTTGTTAAATAGAGAGATTATTTTTTTGGCTTGATTAATGCATGGAATTTATACAACTGGTAAACACAACACTTTGTCAATTCTTTTACTTCCATTAAGAATTTCATGCAAAGTCAAATTAAATGATTTGCAAAACATAATAGTATGAGAGAGACAGAGTGAGAATTCTCTTTTAGATTATTAAACCTGGAATGTTTCTGAAAAGGATCTTAATTCTTAAATTATCTTCACTTTGTTAAAAAAAAAACTCTCTCTTCACAATTCTAGAAAATATGACAATTTTTTTTAATCTCTTCTGGATTCTTCTTCACATCAACAAATTTCTAGTAGTTAGTTGATCAATTCAGTAGTTTTTTTAAATATTCTATCAAATCTGAAATTCCTGACAGTGGCAACCAAAATTTTTTTTGTGGCTTTTCTCTTGTCCTAGCTTTGTATAAATTTAGATTCACAATTAATATTAAATGATTTTATGGAATTCCTTTGATGGCCTTTGGCCTTTGACAAAGTCTGGAACACAATCCATTTTACTTATCATTAAAACTACTTCTACATAGACAAATATTTTAGTTTTTCTTGGATTTCAATGAAAGCAATATTGATAGTATAAACACAAAAACCTTATGTCTAATAATTTGTAAATTCAGCATTGAATTATTTAAATACCGTATTACTTTGAATTTAAGCCGCCCTTGAATTTAAGCCACAGTAGGATTTTAAAGTTGGAAAATTGGAAAAAATAAAAATGATTTTATAATAGGTATTGAAAAATAATGAAAAATAAAAATGATTTTATAATAGGTATTGAAAAATAAGAAACATTTTTAAAAAAAAAAAGATTTTATAATAGGTATTGAAAAATAAGAAACATTTTTACTTAAATAGGTACTAGGTACAATTGTCGCCTTACTGAAGCACGGCGAAAGTAGTACACATCGAAAGGGGGGACGAAACACACAAAAAATCCCTAATGGACCAGGGGTCAAAGTACAAACGTTTACAAGATAAAGAGGCATTTAGTTTAGGCAGCATATGTAGTGAAGCACAGAAATGGGACGCGTTGCGTCGCAGCCTGCAACGAGGCCAGGCACAACGAAAAAAACTGCATGTGTCATTTGCAATAAACGGAACTTTGCGAGTCTATATCACGTAAACATTTCATCTTTGACCCTTGGTTCACTAGGGACTTTTTGTGTGTTTTGGTCCCTCTTTCGATGAGTACCACTTTTGCCATGCTTCAGTAAGGAGACAATTGTACTTAGGTACTAATATGCATAATAAGCTACCTAATTTATTGAGAAACTTCTTCAGATATACTATCATTTCGTTTTTTTAAAATAGTTCCAGGTCTCTTCTCTCAAGCATGTTCTAATCAATATTCCATCAATTCTGTTGTCATCCATGCATTCTTTCGTGCTCGAATTATAACACCCTTAGGAAAATTTTCCTTCGGTACAGTTTTTTTGTTCAAAATAATAAAAGATGGCAA
This sequence comes from Olivierus martensii, assembly GCA_000484575.1. NCBI lineage: Eukaryota > Metazoa > Arthropoda > Arachnida > Scorpiones > Buthidae > Olivierus > Olivierus martensii. The sequence goes on from AYEL01084304.1 coordinate 5,013, forward strand.
TTTGTTTCCATCATCCATTATAAACAGCATTATAGTAATTCATAATTTTTCTTATAATTAAAATATGGCCAGATATGACGCGATTCTACATAGCTGCTATCAAACAAGCAACTGGATTAAATCAGAAAAGAAGGAATGGGGGACCATCAAATAAACTTATCAACGGTTGTAATACTATGCGCATTGTAGAGCATAAAGCAAAAACCTGATCGTTGGGAGTGGGAGATCAGGAAAAATAAGTTGTTAAAATATTCGCTTTGAATTTCAGCCGCACCCAAATTTTACGTTTTAAAAATATGAATAAAAAGTGCGGCTTAAATTTGAAGTAATATGGTATAATATTTTTGTATATACAATTTTAATATAAATTCATATATAATTAACTAGTATAAACTAATAGATGACTATTAGTAATGTAATTATGTAATAAGAATTAACTCTCTATTTTATATATATTAGAAGATATAAGAATTTTTAGCATAACAGAACTATCATTTAATAATTTTTTAACACCTGTCCAAATATATACAGAAGATTCCTAATTTATGACAAGAATGCATTCAAAAATTTTGATTGTAATTTGACCAAATTTTTTTAACGTGTCCCCAAATTTAAATTCATCATAACTTGTAATATGATTTCCCACAGGTATAATGCTATAAATAGAAGTTAAGTCCCTCAATCAAAAACTCAGAATATTCAATAGATTTTTAAAAAATGACAGAGTACAGTAATGATGAATGAATGTTATTTTTTCTTTACAATGAGAAAAATCTTAAAGACATCTTGCTTCTGTCAAAATTTCATGTAGGTAAAAATAATAAAAATATTAGATAACAAGTAGAATGCACAAATTATTTTTGCTGCAGATTTAAATATGCAAATATAACTTGCCATTTGCCAACCATTGGCTGGTTATTAAGAAGTGGAGCAGAATCAATCCTAATTCAATGTATAATAGTACAATCTTTACTTATTAATACTACAGAATTTTTAAATTCATATATTATAAGTTACCATTTGATAATACATAAGGTAGGTATACAATATATAAAATTAAATGTGGAGGACCTATTTTGTAAAACATAATATTTATCATGCTTTTTGTTTTTACTTTTTTCACTAATGTTTGCAATTAGTTAATAAATAATTTTATCTGTCTTATACCCAATATCTTTGTAATACCGAATATATTATTATTATTTACGTAACAGAATTCTGTATATAAATTTATATTGGTTCATATCGGTAACACATTTATTTATAAATATATATTAACTAAATTTTCACTCTCGATTTATTTTCATTCTTTTTCAAACATTTTCAATTATTATATTTAAAATTTGCAATGAATAAATTAACATTACGATGTAAAATCTTGTTCTTTCTTTGAATGTTGTGTCTTCAATACTAGGAATATTGCAATTGTTATTTTAAGAATATCAACTACTTAAAAAAAATTTAAGTGAAATTAAAAATTAAGTAACAATAAATTATATATACTTACTTGCTCACACCTATTTTGCCAAATGTTTTGGTGCGAGAAATTTCTGGGCGGATGCATGCACGTTCTCTTCTTTGAGCTGGTTGACGAATCCAATCATCCCAAAATCTATTAAAAATATATATTTTTATATTAAAAACAAGTTTATTCAAATTACTTTCAGTAAATTTTTAATAACAATAGTGAATAAAAATTTTCAATAAATTTAAATGAAAATTCCAACAAAATATTAATAATGTTTCCTCCACTATTTTCATGGGTTATTTACTACTGATTATTTTAAATTTATGTAAAGTTTATGTTATGTACAGTTGGTTTCAAAAAGGTGTTGACCTAGGCAGATGTTCAGCTTCTTTACAATATTTACAAACCAACGAGATTAATCGGTTCAGGCATGAATTCGAGTTTGCAGGGATTTGGACAATTCCATTTATTTTTTCTAAGCAAAAAGGTTAGATAGGCTTAATGACAGGTGTTCAATCATTTTATCTGAAAACTGATTTTGAGCATTTATTAGGAATGTATTAATTTATTATTTACAATAAAACTCTAAACAAACTGCTCTCAAAGGTTAATAACTTTAATTTACAATTTTTTATTATTTACAAATTAATCTATATTATTATTAATTTAAGCAAAATGCAGCATTATATGGTCATAACTACATGAGTAATTAAGAATTAAGTAGTCAAAGCACCAAGCAAAGCACTGGCAATAGCATAATGGTGATTATGGGAAGTATTTTATTTTATTTGAAAATGCATTAAGATGTTTTATTTGAAAATGTATACTTCTTTCTGCATTTGTAATAAAATTAAAAACTATTCCAAAACAATTCTCATTTAGTGGACCAAATGATAAAAACCAAACGATATTTTGTTTCCATGAGAACTTTAACAATTTTATCATTGGTTTTTAAGAGAGAAAATATAAAAATTGAATCTGTGTGTCAAAATGAATTTTACATTATTTTGGTTTATTACATCTGTTTTGGTTTTCTACTAATTTTTCTAATAAGAGTTTATATTTGTTGTTGGATAGTCAATTTTCTAATAAGAGTTTATATTTGTGTTGGATAGACAAATTTATAGTTTGTTTTATTGATACCATGTCTTTTTGAAATTTCGATATAAAGACAAAGCACCATGCCTTTCTGAAAGTTCAGTATAAAGACAAAGTATAACATATTTCAATAGTTACATATTTGTGTTTTATGTTCTATTTATTTTAATAAAGATATAACTATCTTTCACTTTGTAATTGTTTTCACCAAAACATAAAACAATTGGATTTGATTGGTAAAGATATAAATGTAAATATATAAATGCTAATATCAGTTTCTACAAAATTTAATTTAAAAAAATCATTTCTTATGAAATACTTTATTAATTATATCAGTAAATGTTATCTTGAACTAGTCATATATAAATATGCATTTACTTCAAATTTACCAAAATAATTATCTTTTGAATATATACTATATATACTATTTATAAATCTATTTATTATAATTCGTAAAACATCGCTGCCATTCTCAATATGAAATCTTTTTTCAGTTTAAATTTTAAAAAAATCAAGTTTATGCAAATAAATTTTCATTCTTATCCTCGAAGGGAATATATAAAAAACTTTATATATAGTTTATATATAATATATGGCAGCAAACAAATACGGTATAATTATATTAACATTTTAGAATTTAAAAAAATAAATCTGTAAATATCACTCATAATTACCAATATTCAAAATTTAAAAAATGACATTAGAGCGTGTTATCTATTTACTCAATTCATAACTAGAAAGCTTGCCTTGCTTGATATAGTTAGCAGTAATTAGTCTTTACAGTTCAGAGTGCTATAATCAACCTATCTCATTTGTATACCTCACCCCTATTCTTAATCAGAACAGACACATCCATTTTTGCACTAAGCAGGTTTGAATTGACAGACTTTATAACCAATCAACTTCCAGTAAGCTGAGCCCCCTGCAAAGCAGGTGAATATCTTTTTGAAATCAACTGTACATGCCACTGTAGATATGAAACTAATTACCAGAGTAAAATCTCCCTCATTGGCGTTTCCACCTTGTCATGATGAGGGAGCTTGCACATTCCAAGGATCCTGAGAGCTATGCCGGCAGTAACTTTACTACTGGTAGGGTCTCCCATGCCAGACAGGTCGAAGGTAAGGGGCCAGACTAAGAGAGAGCCCTACCCAAACTAAGGTGTATGGTATTGTGTTGAGAGTTGAGTGGCACTGGGGTAGTAAAAGATGCAGTGTCTCTAACGATCCCTTCAAGGCACCTGGCAAAACCTTGCCGTATTTAGCCTTCCGCCCATATTGGAGGATAACCAGGCAGCAATCTTTTGTGTTTTCTCCAGTTTGTCTTTTTGTCATGGCTGATAAAAATTCTGAACCTTTTAAAACTTTTTCTGGAGAGGCTGCTTCTCCACCCCATTGTGGGAGTGGTGGTCCTGGTACTTCATCTGAGGGTGCCAGGGCCACTGGCATGTCCCAGGGCGGTGGGACAGTGGAGCAGTCTCCTGGAGTTATTATTGCCTATTCATGCCTCCAGGAGTAAACCTAGTTCGTGAAAGGCGCGTTTGTCTGGAGCGGCTAGGCGAAAGCAGAGGAGGGCTAGGAGGGAAGCTGCTGGTACTGGTGGTTCTTAGCTACTGGACGGCTCTTCCCAACTAGCTTCCTTGTCTGATTCTCCTGCTGACACCCTTGGTGTTGACAAGATCTGTGATGTCTACCCCTCTTCTGAGGAGGTGAGGCCAGCTAAGAGGTCCCAGGGCTTACAGCCTGGATTATATTTGGAAGCTTTGGTTTCTCTTCAGTTGGCTATCATCAAGGAGGGTTATCCAGATTCCAAGATGGTGGCTGATGAGATTGACCTTATTTTGGGAAAGATCTTGAGCAGTGTGAATGGAATCCTTTCTGGGAAAACCTTGCCGCTGCTCAAGGGCTATACCTTGGACAATGGTGCACTCGTTTATACTTGTATGAATGAGTTCACCTGTCAGTGGCTCACCCGGCTTTCTGGATGGGTGTATTCTTGGGCAGGGGATTCGTTTAAGGGTTATCCAAGCCTGTGAAGGTGGCTTATTGCACTGCGGATATTGAAAACACAGGATGCGAGCCAACTTTTGGCTCAACTCCAAGCATTTAATCCAGGGTTCAGGACCGAAAACTGAAGGGTCTTGGGTCATAGTAGGGATGCTGAAGGACAGTGTTTGATTCTGATGGTTGATCTTGCTTTGGCAAAGACCATCAAAGTGGCTAATTTTAAGGCTTTTTCTGGGGTCGATCAAGGGACCTTTAAGGTACTCTCGGATCCTAATTCCAAGTCTGGGAGACCAATAGCTTCGGTGATTGCTCCTGCAAAGGGGCATGAACTGGTCGGGCTCACCGATAAGGATTGGGTTTCCGGGAGTATTACTGGACCCTTCGACATCCAGTCAACGGAGGAGGGCATGGATCTTTGCCCACCTTAGGCACCTGTAATGTCATGGGTCTGAGGGTGATTCAGATCAACCTCCAGCACTCCCGAGTTGCTTCCATCCTTTTGGGTCAGCTGCTCATGGGGGGCTGTTATGACCTTGCTCTTATTTAAGAGCCATGGCACTATAAGGGCCAAATGGTTTACGAAAAAATCGTTCCCTGAATTGCCTCCAACAATTTGCCCCAAGCACGTTTTGCCCCCTGTAGATAATGAATAGGCTACAAAATGTAAATATAGTCAACAAGTAATGATTCTAATTTATTTTGGTTTAATATAATAAATGCACATTATTGTTTAAAATTCGAATTTGTATGCAATGCCTCTAAAGTAATCAATCAGAATATGATTTTGAAAAACTTCCGACTATTCTTTTGATATGCGTTAGTTCATTCTGCATTTTAAGTTAGGAGATAAATTAAAAACCAAACTATTCTTGGCTACAGACGTCAATTCGTTAAAACGTGAAGAATCGACGATTTTAGGTTGTCTATATAATAGACCAGTTCTTTGAGTAGGCTGCTTGCAGACTCGATATTTTCAAAAAATTACCACTTATAAATTAAATTAAATTTAACATAATGGTTCTAACGATTCTGCAAATGCAAAGTCCAGCCTGAACTCAGGTATTTTACTCCTTCCTATAATAAATATATCAAATTAGGCCAATTTATCAATAATTAATGTGTAAAAGACCAAAAAAAAAAAAAAAACGGAAAGCGTTACACTTAAATAGCGAAAACAAAAAAATACCAGAAAGCATTACACTTAAATAGCAAAAACCAATATTAGAAACTTATGAAAAAAATAACGGAAAGCGTTACACTTAAACAGCGAAAACCAATATTAGAAATTTTCCCGGAAAGCATTACACTTAAATAGCGATATTAGAAACTTATAAAATTGAATAAATTCTTGGAAAGCATTACACTTAAATAGCGAAAACCGATATTAGAAACTTATACGGAAAGCGTTACATTTAAATAGCGAAAACCAATATTAGAAATTTATAAAATTGAATAAATTCTCAAAAAAGTTTAAATAATAAAATATAAATTTATTTGATTGAACTACTTACACACTGTACTGAGTGTTTTATCAATAATTTTTTTTTAAATATATGATTTTCTTCATTCGTACCTTATTTTATTCATGACTCACCACTATCAAAAAATGTCAAACATTTCGTTGGATGGCTAAAATTTCATATAGAAAATCGTTATTTCTCTGATCTCATATAATGAACAAAAAGTTATGAAAGAAAAAGTTCTGAAAAATTTTTTACATCTTTAGAAAGACAATAAAAAACGTAATTAATTGTAAAATTATAAAAAAATTTAAATGAAAATTAAGCGAGATTTCACTTTTTTAATTTTTGCTAATTAATTAGATTTAATTTGTAAACAGTCGCAGACCATTAACATCGAATATCACAAAAGGGGCTGGGATTTCAATAAAAATTTGAGATATCGAGAGTTGACTATATTGCAATTTTGTAGCCTATTCATTATCTACAGGGAGCAAAATGTGCTGGGGGTGAAACGTGCTCAGAGCTAAATGTAGAGGGCAAATTGTCGGAGGAGAAATGCAGGGAGCAGTGCCGTAGCTATTGCTCTAAGCGCCTATGACTCAAGATATAAAAGGCACCTTTGCAGGGAATAATAAAAAATAAATCAGCAAAATTTTTTGTACTTTGATCTTTATTAATTATTTAACATGTATGAAGAAGAAATCGGGCTATAACATATAAATTATGAAAATTGTCAGATACAGATTCAGCAAATATTATTTTACACATGCAAAATTTTACAAAACAAGCTATTACAGAAGCTTCACTTATCATAGTTTGATTTCTGCAAAATTATTTACTACTTCTTGAAAATCGATTTCTAAAAAGATATAGTTTTCAATTAATAGTATTATTAAATTGGTCAATAGATTTTCAGTCATCACTGAACTTAAATAAATTTTAATTTACTGAAGCTTCGTTCTCCAGTAGCAACAGTAACAGGTAACGTGAGCATGATACGTAGTGCCATGGTTAAATACGGATATGATTCATACAGATCCCATATTAAAATTCCTTCTAAAATTTCCCTGTAGTATAATGAGGTTAAATCTGGGAATATCACTTGTGCTGCGATTTAAAGCATTTTAATTCATTGAAAAATTGAAATTTGTCCAATTCTTTATATTGAGAATAAAGATCACTTGCTCTTTTCTTTATATCGTCAATTGAAAATGTTGCAATATTTTTTCCGATTAAAAAATCAAAACGGCCTGCTACATTGTGTAAACCACAGAACCGCTCATTCAGTTCGAAAATAATTATATCATTCACTTCGGAAAATAGATGTTTACTTTCCTCTTCGCAAAAAAAGAGGTACATTCGCCTATTTTTCCAGGCAAAGATGTTCTTCTGGGCTGCATAGGACTATATCCTTCATTTCTGATTTTGTTAAACATAATTACAAGTCCATTTATCAATTCAGCTGAGTGATAGATACCTTGTGTTTTCCTTGCAATTGATTGTTTACCAAATTAAACTTTGTTAAAATCATCTCCCATATATTCAAAGTAAATATAAAATTGTATGTTTGAATATAATTTGTTAATATTCTAGCAGTAGCAACGCTACCTCCAAAGGAAAAATCATCGGATATAGCTTTTAATAAGTTCAATACTTTAATAATTGAAGCTTTACTGCCGTTACTGTTTTTGATTTTGAGCACCATCTTGTATCGCTATGCCCTTTCAACGATATCTTTAAATAGTTTGTTATTTTTTCCCAATGATATACTGAACTAGAAAAAATTAAATAACTTTTGAATGACTCCAAAAAAATAACACCATCTCCACATTATTACTTGCACACCAATGAAGTTTAATGAATGCACAAGTACTGTATTTATTCACGCGTTATCATAAAAATGTTTTTGCAATTTTTGTTGTCACATTAAAAATAAATAAACTTTTTTAATAAATAAAAATCTGTAACAAAGTTGTAACAGTTATGGGATAATGTGAGGTAGACGATGATAGTGAACTCTTGGATTAGGCACCTATTTCGAATGGCGCCTATGGCCGTCGAATATTCTCCATATCCTCGCTACAGCACTGGCAGGGAGCGACTTTTCCGGACCCCTGCCAAATATGGGTTTCACTGTAAGGAAGGTAAGTTGTTTTCTTTTACTTCTTGTACTTCTGATAATGGTCCTCAGACTTGTGTTTTCATTAGGAATAACATATGTGTTTCACCAGTCTGGGATTTCTGTTCTAGGGATCTTACCACTGTTTGGATGAAGCTTGATGAGGGGGGTGTTAGTAGGGAATTTATTGTTTCCTCTGCTTATTTCCCTTATGATAAAGATGAACTTCCACCAACACCTGAGTTCGGGTCTTTGGTGGAATTTTGTCAAAAGAATCATTTTGACTTATTGGTTGGTGTTGATGCTAACTCTCATCAAGTGATTTGGGGTAGCAAAGACATCAACCAAAGGGGGAGCACCTATTGGAGTTTCTGATGGGTACTATTTTATTTTAAAAATGTAACTTCAAATATGTTACATTACTATCTTTATTTTTTTTAAAATAAAACATCATCTAATTTCAAAATAAAACTAAAAATTAAAAATCTAACTGCTCTCTTCGGTGTGGGACCAACCCTAATAATTCTTTTAGCTAAGTAATTCTGTAAAAATCCAATAATAGTAATGCAGGTAAGTTCTGTTGCCCCCTTTCTTTGACACTTAGTGCCATCTATTGATATTTATTGTCATAAAATAAAATTTCGGCCCCTAGGGCCTAAAAAATGGCCAAATAAAAAGATCTGTTGTTGCAGACATCCGAAAATTAGACCTTTCTAACAATATCCTATTTATAGAAATTGGTAGAGTGGTTCGTCCGAAAAAGGGACTCCAGCCAGCCACATTTGACTAATTGGTACAGTGGTTCATCTGAAAAAGGGACTCCAGCCAGCCACGTTTGACTAATTATAATATAGAATAGATTATTATAAATGACAATGAAATCTAATAAAGAATTTTTTATCACTTCAACTCTCTGCTTCTTTCAAGTAGAAGAACATATATATCTATTTATTGAGCTAAACTTACTTTTATTGTTTTCAATAATTGTTTTTCTATGTATTTTTTTAACTATTTTTCTAAAGCAGGAAAATGCCTGTTGTCTTACACACCGGAAGGATTATTAACATTCTTTAGATGCTTCTCCATTTCTCATATTACTTCTTATTGAAATAACCATGAAAATTTATTAAAATAAATGACTCAGTTTATTTTTATAAATTTTCATGGTACACTTATATAAATGCTGTTTCTTCTTGCTATTGTTACTGAGTTTTTTGCAAAAAATACTAAAGATATAGGTGTGTTTTGTCATTTTCACAGCAATCATTTTAAAATTAAAAGTTTGTATATTCAGTATATTCTGGTCTGAAGATTGCATAAAATCTCTTTTGTTTCAAGTATTAAATTAGTCAAACAAGAAAATGATTTAGTCAATTAGTCAAACATCATCTTTCTATAAACTGGGAATTAAAACTTTACAAGTTCCTTTTGAAAAATATTTTGGGAAAATTAAGAATGCATTTGAAGCATGCAAATATGCATTATTCTTTGAGCACCATAAACAGGTTGTGCGAAAATGAATTTCCAATAATTTTTCCTCCAATTTTTCGTGGTAAAGATATGCAAAGAGATTGAATTTATTCCAAATTAAGTATGTTGAATCCAGTCAGTAAGACTGAACTAAATTCTGCTTTCCCTGCTTTGAAAGTTTAAAAATATGATAAAATTAATAACCCATTTTATTTCAACAGTTAAAAAAGAAATTCGAAGCATTGGATGATAATGGTTGCAATAAATTAAGTGATGATTATAAGTGTAGGAAAATGTAAACTCTTACCTTTTTATAATGTATTGGTAAAGGTCTAGCTTGTTTGTTGTATTGCTCTGTTTCCATTAATTCTATGACATATTTTCAAGTTTAAAAAAGAGTAGGGAGAAAAATTTTTGTTTGTTCATTTAAAAATTAATTTTTTCCTTCTGAAAAATCTTGATTTATATAATTACTGTGTATGCTTTAATTTTTATAAATGCAAAATATTTATCAATATCATAAAATTTTATCTTCTATCCATCTGTTATTTTATAGCATAGAAATATTTAAGTTACTAACTTAGATTTTATATTATAAACACACATTATACATAAAATTTATATTTCTTAAACAATAAATTATTCCAGTTTTTAATATGTATTTTTTGTTTTTTTTTTTTGACTAAGAATTATTTTTTTTTATCTATTTGAAATATATTCTTATATTGTTATATTCAGTTATTCAATTTCTATATTTAAAGGATCGATAAAATTGTTTTTAATAGTTTCAATTTAGATTATATATATGAATGGTGTAAATTTGTTAAATCTTTCAAATCTTTTTTTTTTAATTATTACAAAAATAAAATTAGTCATTCCAAATTTTTTTTTTATTTTTATTTGTATAAAGATTACAGTAATAAATGACTGATTAACAGAGTGGTTTTTGCTATATTGAAATACTTTGGCATTTGATCTTTATATCATTTCAAAGTACTATCATAAGTGAACTTTGTAATGCTGTTGTAAATCTGAAGTTTTATCATCTGATAATTACTTCACTATTGCCTACAATGCATTATTAATAATTAATGATGTGCATAGATCAATAATTTGAAATTAATAATTAGGCAAATAGCATTCAAATAATTTTATTGTAAAGGTAATGAGATATTTAAATAAATATAGAGTATTAATATATTATACCCAGTTTATGTTGATTTTTATGATAAATTTCAAATAATTTAAATATTTCTTTAATGTATATTCTAAAATAAAAAAAAATAATAGATTTAAAGATAAGTGATAATAGTAATTATTTTAAAAGTTAGTTTAAATTCTTTTTTTTTTTTTTTTTTTTATTATAATAAAAATTATAAATTAAATTATATATATTTTTTATTTTTAAAAATATTAAATAATAAAATTTTAAATAAATTAATTAAGCTTAAAATTTTGTCTTATGAATTATAGAAATACTGTATATTAACATGTGGAGCAAGATTAGAATATGGATTGTTATAACATTTTTGGGTTTTGTCTTCATCGTGAGTGGATTAATTATTAATTTCATTCAGTTGTGTGTGTATCTCACAGTTGGTAAACTAAGTAAAGATCTATTTAGAAGAATAAATTATTATTTGATCTATTCATCTTGGTCTCGTAAGTATAGAAGTTAAATTTAAAATAGATTAAAATACATATTTTTTGAATATTATATATAAAAATTATAGATCGGAATATTTATCATTTGTATTTGAAACTTATAAAAGTTATAAGGCAAACATAATTCTTGACTATATATAAATGATATTTAATTTTATAAACCAGATTTTATTACAGTTATTAATCAAATTCCTTTATAATAAATATTTATAAATATTAAAATACTGTCCTTATATCAAACATTATGTATCATTTAAAAAGTTAATATTTTGAAGATTCTTTCAAAATATATATATTTTTAATATATAATTTAAATTGGATTTAAAAACGTCCATATTTATAATGCAAATTACTCAACTATAGTGAATTTTGTTAAAACTGTATGTAAGCATTTCTCTAGTTATGAATATTCAAACTTATAAATGTAAAATTTTATTTTCAAATTTCACAAAATTTCAAAAACCTTTTCAATAATTTTAAATATGATAGCAGAATAATATTCTAGCAATAAATATAATGTAAGATTATATTATTAACATATTACAGCAGTATTTGAAGATAATTGCAATTATACCAAAAAATCCTCATTTTATATTTGGAACTTTTCATTCAAATCTGTAAAATAACTTTTAATTGGTCCAATTGTGAAATATATTACCAAATACAGTATATAAAGTAATTTCAATATTTTTGCAGCCAAAATAACAGCAGTGTCTGAGTTATGAACAACTTGATTTATGAATGAAACTTTCAATTAAACCAAACAAACTCTTCAGAAACTGCTTGAATCTCTATTAAATATAGTCTATTAAATAATGAACACAATTAGCAGTCTAAAACAAATCTTCAATTTTATTAAAAAGTTTTCGGTATGTATATTATATTGAATCTCTATTAAATATAGTCTATTAAATAATGAACATAATTAGCAGTCTAAAACAAATCTTCAATTTTATTAAAAAGTTTTCGGTATGTATATTATACCATCCTCAGTTACAATCTATGTATGTATATTATACATCCTCAGATTGTAACTGAGGATGGTATAATATACATACCGAAAACGTTTTTAATAAAATTGAAGATTTGTTTTAGACTGCTAATTATGCTCGTTATTTAATAGAATGAAACTTTCATATGAATTTTATTTATACTGTATAGAGAGCCTCTGTGCTGTACTAGAGGATTTTTCCTCTGTATTGTACTAGAGGAATCTCAGTATTGTCTTTGTGCTAGAACTTCATTTTAAATTTTCTGATGATTTTTGTCCTAAATTTCATTTGAAAAATGCAACTGATGATTAGTTTTTATATGAATATATTGTTTATAACTTTTGAAATATTTAGCTAAATATTTATATTTTAAAAATATTTAATTGATCTTTTTCTTTAATAAATAATGTCAATAAATAATCATCTTTGTAATCAATAAGATATTCAAAATCAGTATTCAACAAAATAGCAAATATTTATATTTTAAAAATATTTAATTGATCTTTTTCTTTATAAACAAATAAACTTTCCAAAAACTGCTTGAATCTCTATTAAACATATTCTATTAATAAGATATTCAAAATCAGTATTCAACAAAATAGACAATAGAACTCATCTGTTATAAGAAATTTTAAGTAATTTTTAAAATACATCTTTCAATCTTCAGGTGATGTATTTTTTAATACTGATTTGTGATGGTATATAAATGTTCAATTTTGAATTGAGCAAAAGTTTTCATATTAATGCTAAGCAAAATCAAGTAAATGTGGCATTGCTGCTTCTATACTTTACAGCTTAATAAATTAGATTTTTCAATAGAAGATGAATTTATAGTAATGATTGCTTGCAGAAATAATAGAAATATTTATTAATTTTTTTTATTTTATAGTCATGCAACTTTTGATCAAAAATGTAAGCATTATCAATCAATAGGAAAATATTAAAGATGTGGTCATTCTATGAAATGCATAATCTAGTCTCTTTTTATTGTAATAAATTTATGAGGGCAATATTTTTTATCTTTCAAGTTTTAAATCACTCAGAAATGTGATGATAAAATTTCCGAAGCAAATTTTTATTCAAAGAATTGAATGTTTTTCAGTTTTCAAATAAAAAATTTTTTACAGTTTGTATACTTAGTTTTTTCGTAGAAAAATCATGTTATATGATGATGATGATGATGATGATGATGATGATGTTTAGAGATTATCATCATCATCTAATAACAACAAAGACAGAAATATTGTATAGTTCTTCCTGTTTTAACCCCTTAGTGCTGATGTTTTGAAATCAAGCCAAATTAATATGAAAAAATAAAAATAAATTAAAATTGTGAAATCTTAATTTTTTTCAAAATCTTTTTGAAAAATTTTCAGTATTTATTTCAGATTTTGTTCTCTTTCTAACAGTACAAATATTATTATTATTATTATTATTATTTTATATTTAGAGATCATCATCATCATCTAATAACAACAAAGACAGAAATATTGTATAGTTCTTCCTGTTTTAACCCCTTAGTGCTGATGTTTTGAAATCAAGCCAAATTAATATGAAGACTAGTTTTCTGAACAAAATGAATCATAAATGATGAAATTCAACTGAAAATTTCGGAAGTTATTGATAAAAATCCATGAGTTACATAACATTTGTTGATTGAAGTTGTCATATAATTATTAAAAGAAAAATTACATGAATTCATTAAAATATTTCTTTTTATTAAAATTTTTTATTTTTTAACTTGTTCTTACTTCATTTACAGTTTTTTTTTTTTTTTTTTTTTTTTTTTTTTAGCTTCTACCAGACAATTCCACAATTAATTCAGAAGTGTCATTTACAAAATTTTTAGCAATACTTTTTATAAAATTTTTTATTTATATGAAAAAATTCTAACATATACAAAAATAGCATCATCTGGTACATAAACAGCTAAATTTTCTGTTCCTCTAATTGGATCACCACTGGTGTGTTGAAATTCCGGATCAGATTTCACTTATCCATGTGCAAAGTAGATTTGGCTGCAATTTATCAGTAAAGGAGTGGCTACTATAAAGCAATAAAACTGCCAAAACTCATTTAATGGTCTGGGGATGTTTTGTTTCATTTTTTGTGATTTTTCTTCTAAATTTTAGTGAAATTAAAACAAAATATGAATGATTATGATATATTTTAGTTTATTTTAACAGAATTAACCATTATTTTCTTATTTTCTACAATATTTCTTAATTTTCGGAATTTTGTCTTATTCAAAGAAAAATTTTGAATTTTTTTTTTTCCAATTTTTCCCAAATTTTTTTTTTTTTTAAATTTCCAATATATCATTTATTTGATTGGATAATTAGAATGAGTTTGGTAGATTAGACTATAAATTGACAGGATGGGTTAAAAAAAATCTAAATTCTATTGAGCTATTCAGATATAAGCAATGTTTGTTTACACATAATTTAAAAATATATTTTTGCAATTGAAAAATTTAAGACCCACTGTTAACAGGATGTATTTTCACCAATTACATACACATCATCATATACAGACAAACACATACAAAACCAATTTGCAAAACCTGGATTAATAAAATCAAGATTGAATTTTTATATATATATATTTTGTTCTTTTGTCTTCATGTGCATATACAGTAAGGCACTCAAGGGATTAATCCTATAATTGTCAATATTTTATACAAAACAAAAAATAAAATCGGAAAGCTATGTAAACAAATGAACAATTTATGGAACAAGGAATAAACCTCAACCAATAATTTCCCATCAGTAATCTAAAGTGAAGTTCAGAGGTGACCATGAAATATGGCATTGGTTATTTTGTTTCTATGATTAGTCTATAAGAATCAAAGATTCCCAAATTCTGAAATAGCAATTCAAAGTAATTGGCCAAACAAAATAAAAGAAGCTTCAAAATAAAAGTAATTCCCAACTTATGTTTATCAGACTTCTGTAACTTTAGCTTTATATAAAACATTTTTTTTTCTTTTTCAATGTATAGAGCATAAAATGTTATATATTTTATATTTGCAAGATACAAGTTTGAAAGTGATGGTCTTAATCAGTGGGGAATTCCCCCTGATGGGGGAATTTGTTTCAGGGGGAATCAGAATCACTAATGAAATAAAATAGTGTCCATTATAAACTTTTTTTTGCCATAATGTTTATTTATAATAATGTTTTTATTTAATCTTAAAGGAAAAAAAAACTTTTTTACAGTTTATTTCTTTGTGAGGCAAGTCGACATATTTCAAAAATAAGTAAAGTTTTTAAGACCAAGAAAATTTGGGTATGGGGTGAAAAAAGGAGCAAATATCTATTGTTTGTTTATTTATTTGCTAGATTTATTTTCATTTTTGTTCCTCAAAGGATTTGTTAGAAACACACACGCTCAGTCTTTTAGGGTGGTAAGCACAACGATCTTGAAAATGTTGGCTCTACAACTCGGCATCACACATCTTTTGAAATGCTTGACAGAATTAATAACTGGTATGCTTTCAGCTTTATCAAGCCCTAATCAGGAGTTATCATAATTGGATTCTAACAAGCTCAAAAGAATATGAATTTATGTTCGAATTATTTAAATTTAAATTAATTAGATTATATAAACATTTCTGCCTAAAAGACTGAGCTTGTGTATATATGTGTATAAAGTAAAAAGTAGAAAGTTACGTTTTTGGATTTGTTAGAACTTGGAAAGTAGTAGGGACTGAAGAATGAGAACAATACCTAATTTAATTTTAATTGTAATTGTCGTACAATATATAGTGGTATCTCAGTATATGTCCGCTTTGGAATAAATCCAATTTGGTATATGTCCTGTTTGGACGTGAAAAATTTTGCTTAGTATATGAAATTTGTTTGGAATATGACCGACTCACATGCTAAAATTTGTCTGAGTCAAAATGAGTCACGACACCATGCACTATCTCTGTTGAGGCAATGCCACGACTGTGCATGAGTGTCAGCTCCCAGTTCCTATTATTCAGCAAACAACCCGCACTATAACTCTCTGTGATATTGCATTTTTTTTTTTGTGTAAATTTTTAATAAATTCATTAACTATGAGTTCTAAGAAAGTTAATGATAAGAACTAAGCAACGAAGAAAATAATTAGGATCACCATGGAGGTGAAAAAAAGATTGTTGAAAAGTATGCATAACTGGGACTTGTCTGCTGCATACTGTATGCCAAGAACAACAGTATCTATGACTGTGAAAAATAAAGATATTATTAAGTCGACTAACGCTGCAAAGGAGGTGGAACAGATTAATCATTTTCCCTTTATTTCTTATGGGAAAAATTTACGTCTTGTTTGGTATAAATCCAAGGACCTGGAATGGATTAAGGGCGTATACTGAGGTACCACTGTATAGATAAAAGCAGAATGAAGATTCATTCAATTCATCTGATGAAATTTAAAACATCAATCTATACTTTGACTTAGGCTATCTTGGGAAAGGGGGAATTTATTCTGAACTAAATAGAAACATTTAACAAGATACTATAAGCTATTAAAAATGATCCCATCTGACAGTCACAGATTGCTAGAAATAGTCTAACATTGCTGACAGAATCACCATCATTAAAGACTTGCTTCATGAAATAAAGCAGTCAACATTAAATTCCTGTTGGTCTTAGCTGTGGAAGGAGTGTGTGAATGAATTTGCTCAACATAAACTTCCAGAAATCAAGAAGATATTGGATGCAAAATGCCTGGATGGTGAAGTTTGGCAGACATAAAGGATAATGATGTAGAGCAACTTTTGCAGTCACACAATAAGGAGTTGACTGAAGAGGAATTGGAAGAACCAATCAGATCTAGTGTGGAGGAGGACAAAGATGAAAAGAGTAAAATTGAGCATGATGCTGGATGGAGAGTCTCACAACCTTTAGTGTTAATAGAAATCTCTGCACAAGCAATGATGCAGTTTTGAAGATTCTCCATTGTTATTATGCAAGAATGAAAGTTATTGTGGCCTCATCAATTGCTGTTTGTGGGCAAACTGATCTTTGGCATTTCAAGGAACTGACATATGATAGATGTGTGTTTCATTTTTGGACAAACTATTCATCCAATTTTGATGAAATGTTTTTAAAGTGTTCAGAATTGAATGCTGAAAAGTTTGTAATTGGAAATTTTTCTCTATATGTTACAATTTATAAAATAGGATTTGCAACTGTTCTCATTGGCATAATCAGGTCATTGGAAAGTCACCATCAGGTAGCCCACCCATGACTTCCTATTTGTTGGCATTAACCTATTATATTAAGTTATTTGGAGGGGTAGAGACTTTTCTTTCATCCTGTGTGTATATATAATGATCATTTATAAAATCTAATTTTATATAACATTCAATTATGAGTTATTAAGTTATTTGGAGGGGTAGAGACTTTTCTTTCATCTTGTGTGTATATATAATGATCATTTATAAAATCTAATTTTATATAACATTCAATTATGAGAATTGATAATTAGCATATGCATATAATGTATAAATGATTCATGAGTAATAAAAAATTAGCAGTAATATTGATATTTTTAAATATATTTTTCTCATTAATTATAACACTTAAGTTCACTTGGTAACACTTAAGTTTATCCACAGAATTTCTTTTCCAATTCTGAAAACCTCTCAGAAAAACAAATTTAAAAATTCTGAGCAAGAAGGAAAAAGTTAGCAGTAGTAGTGATGATTTTCAATTGAGAAAGAAAATTGTTTTCACATTAACAAACGAGGAAGGTATAGAATAAACTGTTTACATAAATTTTGAAGGTTTCATGTTCTCATCATTTTTTATTGTACCCAGTTTATTATCCTTAAAATTGTTATGTACATACATAAATTATGTAATTTTATCTTTTTTGAAATTAATTTAATGTTACAAAACCTGCCTCTATTTTCTATATATATGTTAGTCTTGGTTTACACAATTTTCATTTACATTTTATTTTTGTAGAGCCAATCTACTGGGTAAATCTAGAGTTAAATGTAGCTTTTTTTAAAGTTAGCATATAAATCAATAATATCTACAATTTAAAATCAGAATTTGAAAAAATCCTTGAAAATATAATTTGTTTAAATTATGACACTGTTTTTGAATAAAAATTTTCGCCATGATAACAATCAAGAATTTTTCAAATTTTGATTTTTTAAAAAAAGTAAAGGTAATCCATATAATTTGTTTAAATTATGACACTGTTTTTGAATAAAAATTTTCACCATGATAACAATCAAGAATTTTTCAAATTTTGATTTTTTAAAAAAAGTAAAGGTAATCCTCATATAACATGGTAATTAGGTTTCCATAAAATCTCATGTAGTGCAAATCTTTATTATATGGGATTAAGAATCAATATAAAAGGGATGTTATATTCAGAAAGCTAACAGTTATAAAAATAAAATAGTATCTTTATGATAAACTTAATTTTTATTAAAAATAGTAATAACTGAATAAGCATCTTAAAATTGTGATATAGGCCTATATATGTCAGATAATGTATCTTCTATATTATAATTAGTCAAACGTGGCTGGCTGGAGTCCTTTTTTTGGATGAACCACTATACCGATTTCTATAAAAAGGGTATCATTAGAAAGGTCTAATTTTTGGATGTCTGCGACAACAGATCTTTTTTTATTTGACCATTTTTTAGGGTTCTAGGGGCCAAATTTTTATTTTATGACAATAAATATCAATAGATGGTGCTAAGTGTCAAAGAAAGGGGCAACAGATAACTTACTTGCATTACTATTATTGGATTTTTACAGAATTACTTAGCTAAAAGAATTATTACTGATTATGATACAGGATACTGTTCAGCTAACCTTTTCACACCTTATTTAACCTTTTCATTGGATGTTTTATTTTAAAGGAAATTTTATGTTGAATTTGCAGTTAAG
>AYEL01084311.1:0-35587 GCA_000484575.1 Olivierus martensii
TTTTCATTTTTCATTGAAATAAAGAAATTATATCTTTTCTACTATTACGTTTTGAGTTTGAAGAAGCTGAAATCGTCATTAAATCATATTTTTTTTAATGTTTTTATTGATAATCGCGACTAAAATTCGTAAAGTATACGTTAGTTGTTAATATATTTAAAATAACTGTTTTATGTGAATTCATTCGATTTTTATTTTCTAGTTTTTAATTTTAAATATAAATTTTTGATATTCGTTTACTTAAATATAAAAATATGTATTTTTACAGACTTATTTATTTTTTATATTTTGTTGGGCATTGAAATTTATTATTCCTAACAATTTTTGAATTTGTCTTTATATCGTTTGAGAAAACTTTTTTTTGGCAATGATGCGTCAACGAATACTGTTACTGTAATGCGTTTAATTTATAATCCCAACTAAAATTCGATTTTTTTTTAATAAATTTGTATTTTTTTTGTTATTTTGTGACAATGGATTATTTTAGTTTTTTTAAATTTAACTTCAGAATGTTCCTATTCTTTACTATATAAATAGAGAGGTAGCACCAGTCTTGCTGGTTAAATAAAAATTATGATTTTCCGAAATTTTAATTGATAGATTTTTCATATTATTATTAAAATAAAAATTTAGGATTACACTTTGAAGTATTCCATCTACAGCAGATATATATTTCAGCTAATTCTGCTTATCTAGTCTAAAAAATATTTGAAAAAATTAAACAGTGAAAATAATTAATAGTTTCCCGCAAACACCATCAAATGAACATACCGAAAACAGTAGTTGATCAATTTTTTTATTTTATTCAGTTTTGAATAAAGGAAATATAAAATGTTGCATATCGTATTGCATGACAAGTACTATAACAGAAATGACGAAGCAAATTTATCATATGTTCAAAAAAAATTAAAAGACGCCATTTTGTTTAGCTAATAAATAGCCGTATTGCTTGTAATTGATTGCTGTTTGGACTTTTCCAGTTCAGGGTCTTCCAAATGCAAATCGGATAAACAATAAGCTTCATCGGTATCCGTTTCATCAAGATTATAAGAAAAAATCTCAGATTCATCGACATTTTATTCACAACTTTGAATTGCTGTCTTTTTCTTTCTTTTCCTTTATCCCCTTCGGTTATATTTTCAATTTATTTATTAATGTAGTATGAGAACTGTTATCCGTAGCAGCTTGGTCTGATTGGCACAGCTAACTACTTAATATCAATTTTCAGTGCTGCTTCCGTGTAATTCCAAACTTGTGTGTTTTTCTTGGTCCTATTCAAATAAAATATACATGCAGAGTTTGGTAATTTAGAAAGCATGGTTTTTATTACATTCAATTTATAATCGGGAATAATGATAAACTTATGCACAAAAGCTGACTGAATAATCAAGTGATTATTTCCCACCAATAATATAAGAGAATAGTTTGTCAGCAAAAGAAAATTTAGCAAAAATTTCATACAATCACACACTATATAAATTTATTAACAAATATTTTTTACATGAATTTCCGCCTCGTTTTTTTTTCTTGCAAATACGTCAATTATTTTGACAGTGTCAATTCAGTTTAAAATTTCCTACTCTATATACAGAATGGCCATATTATTTGAACTTTCTTCTTTTAAAAAATATAAATTTATTGGCAAATAATAAAAATGAATTAAATATACCGGAATTATGGCGGAGTATAATTTTCCCACCTGAGGGTATTAACTAATAATTTGTATATCGGTGAAATAGTAAATTAGAAAGTTTTTCTCCCAAGGAAAGTGCAAGGTAGTTTCTTTGAAGTTATTGTAAATAATAAATTTTAAAATATAGTAAATTGAAAAATTTCAGTAGATATAGTAACATAAATTAGGATTGGTAAGTGTTATACTCGACTTCGAATAATATTCAGGAGAAATTTGATAGTTATACCATTGACTCAATTCAGCAATATATAAATTTGTTCCGTCATATTTCTCTAAATATAATCCTAATCATGGAAATCCCTGGATAACTAGAGAGTTAAATGCAATTAAAAACTTAAGGAAAAAATATTATCTAAAATGGAAGCAGTACAAGGATGATGATAATTTCTCAACATTTGGAAAACACTTCCAAATTTTAATAAAGTTAAAAAAAACTTTTAAGTAGTTTTTCTAGTGCACTAAAGGAGATATGGGAAATGTTAAAAATAAAATTATCCAACTCAACTAATGATTTTGATAATCAATAATTTACATCGACATGATACTTACAATCTCAAGTTTGTGAACTTTTTTAATAGAAATGATTTTTTGGAGGTGATGAAGAATATGAAAAATAAACCAATAAGCCAGATGGTGTACCAATGATTTTTCTCAAAAAAGTTTCTCTCGAGATCATCGATCATTTGACTAATAATTTTTGTCCACAGCAGTGGTACGGATCGTATTTGGTGCCATTTTGCAAACCAACTAAGGATCCGATGTTAGCCTCTTCTTATAGGCCAGTTGCTCTAACTTCTGCCTATTTAAAAATTTTCGAAAAAATGATCTTAAAAATAATTATTTTTAACCTAAAGAATACATTATCATAAGCTCAACATTATGCATTACCTTCCAGATCGTGCATCACTAACTTAATTAAAACTAAACAATATATATTAGAAAACATGGAAAACTTATGTGGTGTATTTGGACATTTCTTCAGCATTTGATTCTCTGGATTTGGATATATTAAAGATGAGGTTGATGGATATACAATCAATAGATATCTCAATCTGTCAATGGCTGTATACTTATTTAAAGGGTCGATACTCAGTTATTAGATTTAATGATTCTTTCTCTATTCTTTCCCCCTAATAAATGGCATTTTACAAGGTTCACTATTAAGTGGGATTTTATTTAATATTTATATTGATTCAATTTTTTACATTACCGATTCTAAACTGATATTATATGCTGATGATTTGAAGATAATTGTTGATTCACACATTAGAATACAACATGAGTTAAATTGTATTTTTTTAACCAATAATCAATAACCATTTATTTTATTTCAATAAAATTTCAATAAACAAATATAGTAGTAGTATTTATTTTTTCCCAATAATATTTTTTTAACCAATAATCAATAACCATTTTTTTTATTTCAATAAAATTTCAATAAACAAATATAGTAGTAGTATTTATTTTTTCCCAATAAATCTTGCATTTTAAGTTTTTATATGTTTTTAAGTATAATGATGATAAACATAATTTTTAAAGCATTGAATCAGAAGCGCATAGACATTTTAGCGTCGTCTGCTAGAAATGACTACCACTAGTGACGTCACGATTTCGCGCTAAGGCTTTCAGTAGAGGTGGTATTGGCCTAAAACCCCTCTCTTACCGGGTGAGATGATATCACAAGGCGATTTTCCGTGCTGAAACCGCGCTAGTGAAAATCAACCTTTATTCTTAAGGCTGTGTCCCACGTATGCGATACTACAAATGGGATGCTACGCTATGAGCGACACCAGGAGAAGCGCTACTGTAACATAATAATGAAATATCGTCCCACTACTTATCTAGTAAATGTTGATTATGGTAATCTTTATCTCTCATTTTCCATAATATAAGTTTTTTTTTTTTTTTTTTTTTTTTTTTATAAATTTCGCTTATTAGAATATCTGAATCGAATCCGGTAGCAAATGATAATTTGCCTCTGTCGCTTCAGAAAACAAATTAGCTTTTTTTCATCTACACAGGTGATGCTAGGTATATACGTGGGACGCATCAAGGTTATGTCTATTGGTTTGTTTTCTATCGCTTGTAGTATCGCATCGTACAGCGTCGCGTCGCTTGTATGTGGGACAACCCCTTAAGACAATTTCAGACAACATGCAGTTTTCTCTGCATATTAACTATTATATACGTATCATTAAATAAAGATTATGCATTACATTTGGATTATGTAAAATACCCAATTAAATAAAATATTTTTTTTTTATATTCACTAGTTATTGAAAATATCCGTATCAAAAATTTTATCAGCATTATCTAAACTGCTAAACTAATACGTTACATTCACATGTTTTTCAGATAGATAAGTTTGTTAAAATTAAACTTTTCATTAACATATAAAATGAAAGAGTTAATTTTTTAAATTATAAAATTAAGTTTTATCAACATATTAATAATTATTGTTTTAAATTTTTTTGGTTATTCTTCATAATTTTCTAATTACTTTTAATACCATTAAAAGTATAGAGGTTAATTGGGATAATTTAACTTTCCATTTCGAATAGTGTTAATTATATATCGTAATAAAAAATTTTTAAGCGTTTTGATCTACATTTGTTACATTAAAACTCGTACAGATTTTTATTAGTATTAATAAAAATATAATAAAAAGGAATTTAATTGTAAAAATCCAACTGTTGTCCTTCACTCCGATAATCGTACATGCTTCATCAAGTACACCGAATTTTTAACAATATCGTTTTAGCTGACCTTCAAAATCTTGTTCTATCATCGAAAGAAAGGAATATAAAAATGTATTCTAGGTGAAGGTTATACTTCTATCACGCAGTAGCAAGTTTCAGTGATTTATTATTTTCTAATGTACTTAAATTTGATGACAGAACAGAAAGACAACCTGCAGTTGAGGTCGAACAAACGACTTTCAAAATGACGATGCGAACTGCCAGATGATGATTGATGACAGTCAACGCGACGATCGTTCAGATCCTGTTTAAAAACGTGCAACTGTTCTAAAATAATAAAATTATATATTTTTTTATAATTTATCAACACCTAAAAATTTATGTAGCTATAAAAGTAGAAAGTAATTTATCATTTATGTGATACAGTACACTAATGCTTTATAAAAGCAAACATCATGTTGCGAATGTCACGTGTTTGAGTCTGCAGCATCGTTAGTCCGACAGCAGATGTTTAGCTGATTTCAATATTTAACCAGATAATTCCAGAGATAATTAACGCTATAGTGATGCTTTATAAAAGCAAACATCATGTTGGGAATGTCACGTGTTTGAGTCTGCAGCATCGTTAGTCCGACGGCAGATGTTTAGCTGATTTCAATATTTAACCAGATAATTCCAGAGATAATTAACGCTATATAAAGCGAATGTATCTGTATACAGTAGAGAAATAGAAGATAATGAAGCTGTTGTATCTTCTAGTCGTGCTATTGTTGTTATATTGTTGCCAAGCTAAGATTTACGACAGATGTGAACTAGCTCGAGAACTCATTGATCGGTTCAAGTTCGATCGCAAGACAATCGGAGACTGTAAGTTTATCATTTAAACTTTTAACTTCATAAAATATGTTTATTTAATGCAGTGTTATATTTATAAAAATCGAGTTTTATCAAATTTTTATTTTTGAATAGGGATTTGTTTAGTTGAACACGAAAGTACATACAATACTGCAGCCAAGGGAGGTCCTAATTCTGACGGAAGTTACGATCATGGGCTCTTTCAGGTATTATTATTTTTTTATTTAGACAGCAAACAAAAATCTGCCATTTGCATAGAATAGAGCGAAGCACATTTTTTAAATTTTTTCTTATAAAATTAAAAATTGCAAGTTTTTCGCAATTAGAAATAAATTTCTCGTTTGATTTATTAATGTAATTTAAAATACGGGATGTGAAAATAATTTTATTATAAATAAACGACTGTATTAAATTTTATTATAGATAAACGATCGTTACTGGTGCGCTCCTCCAGGTCCACATAACGAATGTGGTGTTACATGCGATGGTAAAAATATTTCCAATTTTTAAATATTTATATCAAAAACTCAATATATAATATAGTAATTTTGACATGATAAGATTATCTATTAAGCAATCTAATATTGTAAATCTTTATTTTTATTACAGAGCTTCGTTCTGATGATATTGCAGCATCAGTGAAATGCGTTCAGAAAATTTTCAAAATTCATAGCTTCACTGCTTGGTAAGTTTAATTATTAGAGCTTCGTTCTGATGATATTGCACCATCAGTGAAATGCGTTCAGAAAATTTTCAAAATTCATAGCTTCACTGCTTGGTAAGTTTAATATTTTTTAAAAAAGACGTTTTTAACTGTTTTTTATTATAAAATAGCAAACAGTTAATTTACAGTTTATTTCTAAAAAATTAATATCTATTTTAAGGGTTGCTTGGAAGAATCGTTGTCGAAATGCTGACGTCTCGAAATACGTTCGTGATTGCAAATTATAAAAAATAATACCAGCATTTTATTCAGAGTTTTTGCGTAACATCCGTGTAAACATTCTGAAATTTTTAACTGTTAAAGTAAATTTAGCGAATGTAATCTTTAGAGAAATGTTTCCGTTGAAAATGTTTCTAAATGGATCACGACAATACTAAACCAAAAAAAAAAGAATATTTTAAAATAAAAATATCAAATATTTAGAAATATGTTCTAAAGTAATTAAATTGCAACATTGCAGCTAATTCAGGTATATAAAAAATATTTTATAAGTAATAAATGAATAATCTATAATAACATAATTGTGTATGTTTGTGTCAGTCATGATATTTCATAATTTAAAGTCATTACATTAAATATTCAACTAGCTATTTGCAGAAATTCTATTTTTAAGTGTGATCAAAATAAAAAACACAAGAGGTTTGGATATTTTTGAATGTTATAAGGAAAATCTGCAATTATTACTTAATTTAATTGTTCCTCAGGTTCTTAATGTTTAGAAACCAAATCTTAAATTTCACGTACACAGAGAAACATTTAAGATTAATTTCATCCCAACAAGTTCAATAATATGGAACTGAGAGAAAAATATATATTTCTCATTGAATTTAAAACAGTAGATCGACTAAATTTTTTTCATAAATGTCATATATATATATATTTGATTTGCAATAAAGTTGATATCTACGAGTCTTCATGGCGCTAAATTTTATTAAAACAGTTCCTTCTTAATGATGGATTTAAGGAAAAGGCTCGATCGACAAAAAAATAAGATCTAAAGTATTCACCAGCAAATTACCTCCAAATTAGGTTAAGTTAATAAAGCTGCTATATCGCTCTATGTGATATACTTAATCTGGCGGCAACCATTGTTACACCCCACTATATGCTGGCCAACACTATGGTTGAGACTAATCGGAACTTTGAGGTTTACGGAAAATTCGCTCCCTGCATTTCGCCTCCGACAATTCGCCCCCTACATTTCGCCCCCAACCATTTTCGCCCCCAGCACACTTTGCCCCCTGTAGATAACCTACAAAATTGCAAACATAATCAACTCTCGATATCTGGAATTTTTATTGAAATCCCAGCCCCTTTAGTAGATATTCCTGGAGTAATTCACTCCAGATGTTAGTCATTGAAAAACAATAAATATAAAAACATGTTTTATATTTATATTACAATAATTTTTATTGTAATATTAAATTATTACAATAAAAATTAACTAAAAAATTAAAACTAAATGTTAATAATTAATCAAAAAAAAAATTTTTTGCACACTACGCGACTCGAACCCAGACTGCCATCCCCGAAAGCGGATATCTTACCACAACGCTGCGGATCACTGCGGACAGACTAATTTATTATACTAATTTATAACAAATTAAAATAATTTTTGGTTTTTTTCTTTTGATTGACTGGCCATCTACACCTAATATTTTTACGAGTGTGTTCAGTAGTGCCCTCTCTATGAACTATACAAGTTTCATTCACATCCATTTACCAACTTGCGGGATCTCCTTGTAAGAATTAGTCAGCATTTTTCAGCCCAGATTTTCTAGTCTGATTAGGTCTTACAAGATTGCTGCCATTGCAGATCAAAATATTTGCGTTATGGATAATATCAGTTATGATAAGGTGACCAAACGTACTCCTTTAGGGAGTTTTGTACTCCATTGCATTATTTTGTACTCCTAAAAACATAAAAACTATAACGATTATTATACATTAACTTAAAATTATTGATTGAATGTGCACTATGTTGCCTCGGCACTAATGCAGCTGTAGAGAGAGTATTTTTGCTTGGTAATGATTACTGGAGCAGTGAAAAATAACTTATTCTGATATGAGGTATTAAAACAGTTTGATGGTATTATGGTAGTATATTAAAATGATAGTTTTTATTATTCTGTAATGTTATCTCCGGTAACTTATTCTGATATGAGGTATTAAAATAGTTTGATGGTATTATGGTAGTATATTAAAATGATAGTTTTTATTATTCTGTAATGTTATTTTCATTTTTCATTGAAATAAAGAAATTATATCTTTTCTACTATTACGTTTTGAGTTTGAAGAAGCTGAAATCGTCATTAAATCATATTTTTTTAATGTTTTTATTGATAATCGCGACTAAAATTCGTAAAGTATACGTTAGTTGTTAATATATTTAAAATAACTGTTTTATGTGAATTCATTCGATTTTTATTTTCTAGTTTTTAATTTTAAATATAAATTTTTGATATTCGTTTACTTAAATATAAAAATATGTATTTTTACAGACTTATTTATTTTTTATATTTTGTTGGGCATTGAAATTTATTATTCCTAACAATTTTTGAATTTGTCTTTATATCGTTTGAGAGAACTTTTTTTTGGCAATGATGCGTCAACGAATACTGTTACTGTAATGCGTTTAATTTATAATCCCAACTAAAATTCGATTTTTTTTTAATAAATTTGTATTTTTTTTGTTATTTTGTGACAATGGATTATTTTAGTTTTTTTAAATTTAACTTCAGAATGTTCCTATTCTTTACTATATAAATAGAGAGGTAGCACCAGTCTTGCTGGTTAAATAAAAATTATGATTTTCCGAAATTTTAATTGATAGATTTTTCATATTATTATTAAAATAAAAATTTAGGATTACACTTTGAAGTATTCCATCTACAGCAGATATATATTTCAGCTAATTCTGCTTATCTAGTCTAAAAAATATTTGAAAAAATTAAACAGTGAAAATAATTAATAGTTTCCCGCAAGCACCATCAAATGAACATACCGAAAACAGTAGTTGATCAATTTTTTTATTTTATTCAGTTTTGAATAAAGGAAATATAAAATGTTGCATATCGTATTGCATGACAAGTACTATAACAGAAATGACGAAGCAAATTTATCATATGTTCAAAAAAAATTAAAAGACGCCATTTTGTTTAGCTAATAAATAGCCGTATTGCTTGTAATTGATTGCTGTTTGGACTTTTCCAGTTCAGGGTCTTCCAAATGCAAATCGGATAAACAATAAGCTTCATCGGTATCCGTTTCATCAAGATTATAAGAAAAAATCTCAGATTCATCGACATTTTATTCACAACTTTGAATTGCTGTCTTTTTCTTTCTTTTCCTTTATCCCCTTCGGTTATATTTTCAATTTATTTATTAATGTAGTATGAGAACTGTTATCCGTAGCAGCTTGGTCTGATTGGCACAGCTAACTACTTAATATCAATTTTCAGTGCTGCTTCCGTGTAATTCCAAACTTGTGTGTTTTTCTTGGTCCTATTCAAATAAAATATACATGCAGAGTTTGGTAATTTAGAAAGCATGGTTTTTATTACATTCAATTTATAATCGGGAATAATGATAAACTTATGCACAAAAGCTGACTGAATAATCAAGTGATTATTTCCCACCAATAATATAAGAGAATAGTTTGTCAGCAAAAGAAAATTTAGCAAAAATTTCATACAATCACACACTATATAAATTTATTAACAAATATTTTTTACATGAATTTCCGCCTCGTTTTTTTTTCTTGCAAATACGTCAATTATTTTGACAGTGTCAATTCAGTTTAAAATTTCCTACTCTATATACAGAATGGCCATATTATTTGAACTTTCTTCTTTTAAAAAATATAAATTTATTGGCAAATAATAAAAATGAATTAAATATACCGGAATTATGGCGGAGTATAATTTTCCCACCTGAGGGTATTAACTAATAATTTGTATATCGGTGAAATAGTAAATTAGAAAGTTTTTCTCCCAAGGAAAGTGCAAGGTAGTTTCTTTGAAGTTATTGTAAATAATAAATTTTAAAATATAGTAAATTGAAAAATTTCAGTAGATATAGTAACATAAATTAGGATTGGTAAGTGTTATACTCGACTTCGAATAATATTCAGGAGAAATTTGATAGTTATACCATTGACTCAATTCAGCAATATATAAATTTGTTCCGTCATATTTCTCTAAATATAATCCTAATCATGGAAATCCCTGGATAACTAGAGAGTTAAATGCAATTAAAAACTTAAGGAAAAAATATTATCTAAAATGGAAGCAGTACAAGGATGATGATAATTTCTCAACATTTGGAAAACACTTCCAAATTTTAATAAAGTTAAAAAAAACTTTTAAGTAGTTTTTCTAGTGCACTAAAGGAGATATGGGAAATGTTAAAAATAAAATTATCCAACTCAACTAATGATTTTGATAATCAATAATTTACATCGACATGATACTTACAATCTCAAGTTTGTGAACTTTTTTAATAGAAATGATTTTTTGGAGGTGATGAAGAATATGAAAAATAAACCAATAAGCCAGATGGTGTACCAATGATTTTTCTCAAAAAAGTTTCTCTCGAGATCATCGATCATTTGACTAATAATTTTTGTCCACAGCAGTGGTACGGATCGTATTTGGTGCCATTTTGCAAACCAACTAAGGATCCGATGTTAGCCTCTTCTTATAGGCCAGTTGCTCTAACTTCTGCCTATTTAAAAATTTTCGAAAAAATGATCTTAAAAATAATTATTTTTAACCTAAAGAATACATTATCATAAGCTCAACATTATGCATTACCTTCCAGATCGTGCATCACTAACTTAATTAAAACTAAACAATATATATTAGAAAACATGGAAAACTTATGTGGTGTATTTGGACATTTCTTCAGCATTTGATTCTCTGGATTTGGATATATTAAAGATGAGGTTGATGGATATACAATCAATAGATATCTCAATCTGTCAATGGCTGTATACTTATTTAAAGGGTCGATACTCAGTTATTAGATTTAATGATTCTTTCTCTATTCTTTCCCCCTAATAAATGGCATTTTACAAGGTTCACTATTAAGTGGGATTTTATTTAATATTTATATTGATTCAATTTTTTACATTACCGATTCTAAACTGATATTATATGCTGATGATTTGAAGATAATTGTTGATTCACACATTAGAATACAACATGAGTTAAATAAAATCAATAATTGGTTACGTGCTAACAATCTTCTATTAAATAAAAATAAAACCAAATACAATACACTCCCGAGTATCCGGCCTAATGTGGCGGAAGGGCAGGCTGGTTAACAAAAAAGCAGGATAGGCCGGAGTTCTATGAACTCATTTCACTACTTTTTTTTTCGTTTATCACCCATTTTGAAATCTTCACTGTAGTATACTTAAAAAAACATTAAGCATACCCCAAGAACAATTTACGAATACTGTACGTACTGTACAGTTATAATCAGGAACAGCAGCAACAATTAAGGTCCGTTACACACTGACGAAACAATGAACAACGAGCAGAACGCTGCTCTTTTCCTGTCACAACTTGTATTTTGCACACGAAACGTAGGAGGATCGTAGCAGACGCCCGCTTCCAATTCCTTTGCAATGTTGCCAATGCAACGCCTTGCCTTCCTCATTTAATTACAATAAAAGAAAAATAGGCCGGATAGTCGCGAACCGGATACTCGGGAGTGTACTTTATATGTATTTTTCTGTACGTAAATCTATACCAAACCTCTATGGATCGATCATGAGGAAATTCAGTTGGTTTCAGAAATAAGCGGTTTAGGTGTTATATTTGATGATCAGCTCATGTTTTCAATATAATTAAAAAAATGAGTATAAGATTGGGTATCGTATCAAGAAATCTTTATTACTTAACCACATTCGAAATTAGGAAGATAATTTTTTACAATTTCTTTTTACCATTGATAGACTACGGTATTGTTGTGTGGGCTTCTGCCTCTGCTACATATTTACATAAACTGAATAATATACTGACTAAAATTAAAAGAATGCTATTTTCACCTTTTTGTCAATAGTGATGATAATGGCATTATTTCAATTATTAATACTACTTTGAATAACAGAATCTTTTATTTTGACATAAAATTTCTGTATTACTACATTTTGATTTTTTTTTTTTTTTGAGCGAAATGGAGGTTTTAGTACGGTACTTTATCCTCCGATTGCGAGGATTGGATTCGCAGCGGGTGTTCCCGCCAGGCGTCCGGTGTCCGTATGGGGTCCCATCGCAGATCCTAGGGATGGATTTGGGCACCGCCAGCAGTCCCGGTTCCGTGTAGGGACCCGCGAATGAGACCCCAGTGACGGACGCGACAACCACCGAATGGTACGAGGTGACCCCTTTAGTCGCCTTTTACGACGCGGGGTCAGACGGTGGGTATATTCTAACCCCCAATACCCACAGGGGGAACATTTTGATATTGATGACTCTAAAATATTTATGAGAACTTCTGGCAAATATACGCGGTCATCAGATTTTCTTCACGTAAACTTTAAACGATTGAATATAGATTATTTTTAAGATCTTTTCCATTATCATTAAGATCTTTTCCAGATCGTATTATAAATTTTAAAAATGTACGAATAGATGACTATATTTTATTGGACTATAAGAATTCTAAAGTAATGACTGATGCTTTATTGTCGAATAATGTATGTTATATATACTGATTGGTGAATTTGGTTGTTTTATGTGTAACAATCAGTGTTTGCACAACATTGCAATATTTGATTGTAGTTGGATATTTTGATATTGATGACTCTAAAATATTTATGAGAACTTCTGGCAAATATACGCGGTCATCAGATTTTCTTCACGTAAACTTTAAACGATTGAATATAGATTATTTTTAAGATCTTTTCCATTATCATTAAGATCTTTTCCAGATCGTATTATAAATTTTAAAAATGTACGAATAGATGACTATATTTTATTGGACTATAAGAATTCTAAAGTAATGACTGATGCTCTATTGTCGAATAATGTATGTTATATATACTGATTGGTGAATTTGGTTGTTTTATGTGTAACAATCAGTGTTTGCACAACATTGCAATATTTGATTGTAGTTGGATGAATAAATAAATAAATCTTTAAATAATAACGTTCAATTCAAGGTGAATGCTTCATTTCGACATTGGAGGTAAATTATGTGAATTTAAATTAATGCCTAAAATATTGTTGAATTGAAATCTATTAAATGTTATATAAATAATGAATAAAATAGAAAAGTTTATCAAGAAAGTGTATATTTTTATTAAAGAAACTTATTGCGAAAGTACTGTTGAAAAATTGGTAGGATTCTAGTTGAGCCATAGCACGCATCTATACATTAGAGAATTGAAGATTCGCCGCCCACCGACTGATGTATAAAATACGAAGCGACAATTCCTTATATTAAAAGATTCATTCCAAAACTATCTGGGCTATCAAGATGTTTTTATTAGAATCTATCATATAATCAAAAAGTAAGCGACTGTCGACTCGAAATCATATTCTTACCATATAGCCGCATGCTGTAGCTCAACTAGAATCTTACCGAAAAATTAAAGATAAATTAGGCTTAGTGAATATTAATTAGATTATATTGTAAATATATTAAATATAGACAAATTTTTGTTATGCAGATGCACTAAATGGTATTTGAAAAAGTCATTGTCTGAGAACTAGTTGAAGTAATGAAAACTTATCAGTTTTGGTTCATCTTTAAACTTTTTCTATAGATAACAACCTGTAAATTAGTGAAGAAACTTTTTTGTGTAAGTTTGGTTTTAAATAACATTAACTGTTAATTTATATTTAAAAAAATATTTTTCAGTCTGATATAACAAGAACTGGAGACGGAGTAAAAAGCCGAAATGCATATTCATTTATATGCCTTGCAAACATAATTATTATTTTTAGAACTTATGCCAATTGATTGACTAATGTTTTGTAACCTTGTATTTTATAAGTAGTATTTCAAAATCCTTAAATTTAAACTGAGTGTTGTCAAAAAAGTTGAAATTATAAATTGTACAATAAACTAGAAATATACATTAATATCCAAAAATATTTTTGCTAAATTTATTTTCATTGATGCACTATTTGGCATTAACGAATGAACAAAGAAGCCAGAGCCCTTGTTAAAAGACCAATGCTGCAATTAAACTAATTTGAGCATTCTACTTTAAACTGCTTCAGGGTATTACCTTACTGATACGCAGGTGCCGACTCTGGAAAGATAACTGCCCTCTTGCAAATAAGAGTGAGGGCCACAAATGTTTTCCCTCAGTTATTCAGTGAATGATTGGCATTGCAGTTATTGGGTAAAAGACTGACAGACATCTTCATTTATTTTTCTTTTGTATGATAAGCTTGGTGGATTAATTTTTATTGCACCATTCCACTCAAATACAGTACCAAAGGAGCAGTTATGAGCCAAAAATAAAAGAAAAATGTAGAATCAAAGAATCGTTCCAACTAAATCTACGTGATAACTTGTGTGAGTACCTAACTAAATATAAAGGAGTATTAATAATTTATTCTATGTTAGGTATAAACTTAGAACTACATTAGTAGAAATTAAGTACTATGTTATTAGAGACGTAGCATTGTGTTAGTAGTATATCTAGAGCTATGTTAAGAGGAAGATTATCTTAAGTTAGTAAAAGACTTATGACTATGCTAATACCTAAAACTAATAATTTATTTTTTATTTTTTCGATTTTATAGACTGACATCAAATGACGTGTTTTATTACATCAATAAAAAAATGTCTGCATACGTCCATCATCTCTCACGTGCTTCAAGTAAGGAAATATTACTTAATTCTGAAGATGATATTGACGACAGGTTGAATTCTTCAGAAAGTGAAGTAGAATATGCGAAATATCGATTTCAAATAACGAAGAGGAGAATTCCGATGATGATGATGATAAACAATGGAAATGGAAGAACTGTGATTCTATAAATGAAAGAAAATTCCCATTTCTGGGTCAGACTGGCAATCAGAAAACAATAGATAACATCTTAGATTCCTTTCTTTCTATATTTCGATAAAGAAGTGTAGGAAAAATAGTTACAGAGACTAACAGATATGCAGAGGAAACTATTTAGAATGATTCTTTTTCACCAAGAACAATGCAAAATTGGAAACCCGTTAACGAAGCTGAAATTTATGTGATATTAGGAATATTTATGTTAATGAGCATTGTCCAAAAACCTTCAATAAGAAGTTATTATAGTAAAGTATGAAAACATTCATTGATACGCCAATATTTTCTAGAATAATGAAAAAAGAAAGATACGATCTTATTTCCAGATTTTTGCATTTTGTTGATAACAATACACAAAAAAATGTTTCAAGGCCTGGCAAAACTTTTTAAAATTTATGATTTTGTAGAACTTTTAAAAGAACGTTTTAAATCTGCTTATCTCCCTTCACAGGATATTGTTATCGATGAATCTCTAACACTGTGGAGAGGAAATTTAGGTTTCAGACTATATATCATCCAAAGCTACTAAATTTGGAATTAAAGGTTATGAATTGTGCAAATCATCCACGGGATATTTGTGGGACATTTTTATATATTGCGGAAAAAATACAGATTATTCCTCAACAGTACAAACTCCACACAAATGTAATTAGATCTATCCAAATTGTATTAAAATTGATCCAACCTTTTATACATAAAGGATATACTTTATGGATGGACAATTTTTACAATTCTCCACAGTTGGCGCTTTATTTGAGAGATCGTGGGGTAAACGTTGCAGGTACACTCAGAATAAATAGGAAGAATGTTCCAACTGTAATAATAATAATAAAAAAAAACAGAATTAAAGGTAGGAGAGATGATATGTGTTCAAAGCGATGGAATAATTATAATGAAATAGAAAGATAAGAAGAAATATGTACCTTTCATTTCTACATTCCATGATACATCATTTATAACTACAACTAATCGCTAAGGATTAGAAAAGGTGAAACCAAAATGTATACAGGAGTATAATTATGCGATGGGTGATGTCGATTTAAAAGACCATAAATTACAACCTTTTCTCATCGAAAGGAAAAGAGGGAAAAAATGGTATGATAAATTTTTTAAACGCATTTTGAACGTAGCAGTTCACAATGGATATATAGTTTATAAAAATGCAAATATTGGACAAATTGATCATTTAACATACAGAATGGAACTTTTAAAGGATCTGATATTGCGTTATAAGCCTGAACTAACAACAATTCCTCCTACTCCAGGAAGACCTTCCATAAATCTACCACCCATTTGACTGCTGGAAAAACATTTCATGGACAAAATTCCTCCAACAGGACAAAAATCAAAACCACAAAGAAGAAGCGTTGTATGCAGTAAACACAATAGAAAAAAGGAAACTATATATTGGTGTCCTGACTGCAAAATCGCTTTATGTGTTGTGCCTTGTTTTAAAGTATTTCATACCGAATTGGAATTTTAATATAATAATTCATCCTACTATATTACAATTCTTGAAATCAATCGAAGCACAAGCGGAGGAGATTAAAAACAGTAAACGTTTTTGGCTATTCGATAGCCATCACCAGTCGAACGTATATTAAACTCCTACGTTTGTGCTTCAATGATTTCAAGAATTGGAATTTTAAAGTGATTTTTTCTCTTGTAGGTAAGGGGTTAGAATATGCCCACCGCCCGACCCCACGTGTCGTAAAAAGCGACTGAAGGGGTCAACTCATACCATTCGGTATGAGTTGACCCTCTTCTGTCACGTCCGTCAACACTTACAGCTGAACTGATTACAAACTGGAAAGTGAATGGGATAGCGACAATACTGGACGTATTCTTTATAGTTTTGCATCAGATCTCAAACTGTTTTTCTCCATTAAACACTTTCAGACAAACTTTTATCTGACTCAGTTTTTAACCGGACATGGACGTTTTAATTCGTACCTTCACAGGTTTGGATTTATTGATTCTCCCAATTGTGACTGTGATTATACCTCGGTCCAAGACAACCTTCATCTTTTATTTGACTGTTCACATCATAACACTGCCAGAGAACACATGAGAACTGTCATCACGAAGGGACACAACTGGCCCTGTGGACTCGGAAGTTTTTATCAAAGACAAGGACATTATGCAAGCATTACAAAACTTTTTGAACAACACTAAAGCTTTAGAGAATAACTTTTTTAAGGACAAGTTAACAGATGTGATTTTGTACGGACTCTCATCTTTTCATCTGTTATTTTAGTGTTAAGACTTTTATTGTTTTACTTTCTGTTTTTACAGGCTGCGACCCTGGTGAGTGGTTAGTTACTTTCCCATTTTCTTACCAGTGCCCTAACCCACTTCTTAGATTAGGAGTCTTTTAGCTTTTACTTTTCCTTCTCATTTCTTTTTCACTTTTGGACTGACTGCGACCCTGGTGAGTGGCTAGTTACTTTCCCATTTTCTTACTAGTTCCCTAACCCACTTCATAGATTAGGAGTCTTTTAGCTTTTACTTTTCCTTCTCATTTCTTTTTCACTTTTGGACTAAACCCTTGAGTACAGTCCCTCTATCCCCCCTAACTAACTAACTATTGTCTGCGATGGGAACCGACACGGACACCGGACCGCCCAGCGGGCACGCCCGCATGGAACCATATTTTCGTCCCAACCTCGTTTTTAGAGGAAAAAGCCGAAGGTAGAACCTCCATATTACTTTCGTGAATAAAAATATAACTGATTTTTTAAAAATAGAGTGAAATTATACGGGGTGATTCAAAAACGTTGTGCCAAAAATTGCAGACATGTAGAGGAGAAAATTCTCCAAACCTAGGGCTCGAAACCACGTTTCTTTAAATTTTTTTTTATATATAAAATTTTATATATAGTTGTTTCCGATCGCTTTATTTGGTGTCAAATTTCCAATCTCATTGCATATAATGCCAGTGGATAGAGTGAATGTGTTTGTGTGAATGGATTCTTATTTCCAAGCAAACTGCCCTCCCGGTGCACTTCAGCTGTTGATTTTTCTCCAATGACGTATTTCCATTGGTTTTTCCCAATGGCTGAGCTGCGTCGGTGATATGTCTACCCCCACACTTTCTTTCTTGTGAGAGTGGAGATATCAGAATATTTAGGTTATGTCTGGTTGGTATTACTAACACCTTCTGTCCTATCAATTCTTTAGCTGTAGGTTAGGTCTGGTTGGTATTACTAACAACTTCGTGTCCTATCAATTCTTTAGCTGAGTGACTGTGATATGTTGATTATAGATATAAGTTAGTGATAAGTTACTGACACACAAACATTTTATTTAATTAAAAATTAAAAATAAATAAAATAAATAAATAAAAATATATTAGTTTTAGGTATTAACATAGTTATAAGTCTTTTACTAACTTAAAATAAGTTTCCTCTTAACATACTTTCTAGATATTCTACTAACATGGTTCTAGGTTTCTAATAACATAGTACTTAATTTCTACTAACAATAGTTCTAAGTTTCTACCTAACTAAAAATTGGTTATTAATACTCCTCTATACAGAGTTACTCTCACACATGTCATCACGTAGGTTAAGTTGGAAGGGTTCTTTGCTTTTACTACATTTTGCATTTAATTTTGTCTCAGAACGGCTCCCTTAGTACTCTATTTGAGTGGAAAGGGGCAATCAAAATTTAGCCACCAAGCTTACCATACAAAAGAAAAAGAAAAAGACTCCATCACATTCTTAATTATAAGAATTTCTAACCTTGTTTAAAGTTTCTTGATTTATTTAATAGATTTATTGTATTTAAAATTTCTACTCTTCGGGTTTATTTTACCTAATTTTCTTATTTTTGATATATTTATGCAACTTCAGATATATAGAATATATATTTTGCTTTTATAAAAATTTTTACAGCATTATGTTTATTTGTGCTTCAAAGATGCAAAATGAAATTTTAAAACTTCATACCTTCAAATTTTATATACAACGCTAGTTTAATATTTATTATTTACTGATTTCAGAGTTAACGACGAAGTTTAGTCATTAAAACAAAATGTTAACACCTGGGCTTATCTGTGATTCTAAGCTTTTAAATTATGATAAAATGTATATTACCACCTATCTGAAAGATTTTTTAATACATAAGACTAATTTCTTTGTTATATTTTAAATAATTGGCGATAAAAATTAGAATGAAATTAAAATAATAGATAGTGTAATATTTCCTTGTTGCAAATACAGTGATACCTCGGATCACGAACGTCTCGGTCCACGAACAACTCGGTCTACGAACACCATTTGCGAACAAATTTTGCTTCACTTCACGAATGATGCTTCGGTTCACGAACACACACGCACGGAGCGCTCGTGACTCTCAGCGCACAGCCTCGCCCCCAGTAGCAACCCAGTTTCGTCAGCTCACGTGGATACAGTTGAGTCCCAACAACAAGTATTGATATTTTAGTTTTTCTTTATTTAATTAAATTTATCCCTTATTATGGCTCCCAAAAAAAAATTAAAAGTGTTAGTCAAGGTGGTGTTAAGAATCCTAAACATATTATTGTTGATACAAAAAAGGAAATTATAGCTAAACATGAAAATAGTGTTCATGTTTCGGATCTCGCCAAGGAGTACAACATGGCGAAATCAACGATCTGCACTTTGTACATATGACGTCACACACGTTGCAGACGTTTTCCATTGAAATTATTTAAAACAAAAATTGAAAGAATAAGTTTATTTTTAAAAAAGGTCACCGCCCGTTATCCCCCAATACGGGCGGAAGGCTAACTACGACAGAGTTTCGCCAGGTGCCCTGAAGGGATCGTTAACGACACTACATCTTTTACTACCCAAGTGCCACTCAACTCTCGGCACGATACCTTACACCTTAGTTTGGGTAGGGCGTCCTCTTAGTCTGGCCCCTTACCTTCGACCTGTCCGGCATGGGAGACCCTACCAGTAGCAAAGCTACCGCCGGTATAGCTCTCAGGATCATCGGAACACACAAGCTCCCTCACCACGAGAAGGTGGAAACGCCATTGAGGGAGTGTGATATAGATTAAGTAAAAGACTTCTTTCTGTACACTGATAAGTTAAAAATATCATCTGATATTGCATTTTAAATGTATTTTACAGACAATCTACAGGAGTCCCAATTGGTAGGCTATTTGCCAGTATAATAGCTGAACTTGTTTTAAGGTCTAGAAGTTACAAATCATTCTGAAGTTTGTCCAACTTATACATTTTTGTTTTAGATGTGTTCATGATGTCTTTATTGTTTGATGCAGTGATAATCCTGTGCATTGCCTTATTGTGTGTGCTATTAATTTCACAGATCTAACATTAGACTTAGTGTTACTTTTATATTAATCATCTCCTGTTTGAGTGCACTTCCTAGATGTAGCAATTTTTGTCTCAGATGATATTTTTAACCTATCAGTTACAGAAAAAAGTCTTTTATTCCAGTCTATATCTCAATCTGATCCTTTAACTTCATATATTATAAAGTTGCTGTTTTTAAAACCTTATTCCAGAGGCTCGTTATTCACTGTTCATCCTCAACTTCCAGAAAACCATAGTTTGATATAATCATGATGAACACTAGCCCATGCTATAAATATACTTTCATTAAGCATATTTACAATAATCTAGCCTGCAGGAATAATACTACCCCAAAAACTAATGACATCTGTTGCTCCCTACTCTACTATTTTTTTTAAATTTATCCCATATTGTTTTGCTTTAGAACCTATAAGAAAAGCTTTAATCTGTTGACTGCCATCGTCCTATTCACTTGCCAATACAAGAATAATAAACAGATACTGTTTATGTTAAGCCTAACAGATATTTGAATAAATTTAAACACATTTTTATTTCAGTTTTTATGCAATATTATTGATTTTTATTAATAATATTATCAATATAATTATTTTTATTGGATATAAGTTAATTTTTCTTATTTTATTTATTTACACCAAAGATAATAGAAATACATTCTCTGTAAAAAACTTCATTTATTCAAAAAATAGTTTCTATTCCAGAGTGAATATTTATACATAATGAAAAATAAATTTATTTTAATGCATATATTTATTAAAAAGCTCATTTCCATAGACCGTATTGATTAAATATTAAATATAAAAAAATTAAACTTATCAGAAAAAAATTTTTTTGTTAAAATTAGAAAATAAAAAGTTTTAAGATCAAAAGGCAGTAATCAGATTGCAGAAAATTATAAATAATGAAAAAATATTGAGAAAAGAAAAATGTTCCAATCCAAAAGAACTATAGTTCAAAGTTGCAAACGACCTAGTTCAAAGTGGCAGTGAACAGATTAAAATTAAATGTATTTTGTTGGTACCCCATGCTAGACAATCTACTACATATGTACTTTGAGAAATGATAAGAATAGATTACCTTTCTCTGTCCAATAAGGGTATATCCCATACCAGTTGTAAATGTCACCATTGACACAAAGCACTTTTTGCTAGCACTTTTAAATTCTTAAATATTAGATTAGAAGAGCATAAAAGGGATCTGAAAATGAGTAATCTTTCTACTGCCTTGTCTAATCACTTCTTTGAAACTACTATGAATGTTGAATGGATTCAAGCAAGAAATTTAAATAAAGTACCAACACAAAGAATTAAAGATTGAATGGCTTCAGACAGGAAAAAAAAAAATCTAAAGATGCTTAAATCATCAATGATGTTCTCCTGAACATCATTCTCAACCCTGACTATGGCTATTTCATAATAACATGCAGTGGGTTTCTACTTAGTGACTATGTTAAATGCTATTATTATGTATTATTGTGATTAATTTTTTCCTTTATTTCCTATATTATTATTATCATCATCATCTGTACCTAAAATATTGGAGTTTGGCAATAATAATGGTAATAATTATTACCATTATTATGTTATTATGTTTTAAAATGGTTTGTCAGGTTTTCTCAAAAATGGATATGGAAGGATAATCTTCCACCTGCAACTTTGTTGATGTTAGAAACTGGTTGCTGATTGGTTCCCTGATTTGGCCAGATGAGAAAGGTGCAGAATAGCTTCTTTGGTCTGTATTTCAATTAAGGCAGGCTATGTGGATAGCCAAAAACGTTTTTGAATAAATGATATTTATCTTATTTGTTTGGCTTATTGTTTATTTTTATTGAATAACTATAATAAAGTAATCTTAATCTTTAACAGAAATAGTGCTGAAGTCTCTAGAAAACCATCATATCCCAACCTTCCATCCAACTCTGAAATTTCACATAAGGTTTGTGGATGATATTATGGTGATATGGAAAAATGACTCATGTTTGGAGAATTTCACTAATGCATTTGCATTGGATACCTATGGGTTCTCTCTAAAAAAAGAATAGCAAAATGAATAGACTATCCATTATTTGAACCTGAAAATAAGTATAATTAATAGGAATTTTAAAACAAGTGTTTATAGGAACCATCCTATGAACTGGTCAATATACCAAATTGGTCCCAGGACCAATCAGTTACAAGGAGGTGTCATTTAGATACTTTTTTAAAAGGGTGATCACATACACTACTGAACCAATGGATATGAAGGAGTAAATTGAATATATTATGAATATAGGAATGTAGTATGAGTATAAAAGATCATTTTTATGAAATATACTAAACTCAGTACAGGCAAATCTTAATGGGGTAAGTACAAACCATCTGAATATGCCTCCTCCCACTGCACAACAAGAAGGATACCTATCTATACCATACAATCTAAAAATTTTAATATAGTAAATAAGATAGCAAAAAAGCAGAAGAAATTAGCAATACGAAGGGGACCAACTATCTTTAACTTATTAAGAAATGAGAAAGATCCCTTAAAACATCTGGAAAAACAAGGTGTATACAAGATTCTGGTAGAGAATAAGAAAACCTGACAAGTGGCATTATACTGTATATAGATGTAATTAAGAGAACCCTCTCCCAAAGTATTAAGGAGCATAAGCAGGATATTAAGAAGGGAAAGTTATCTACTTCATTATAAATAGAATCATATAATAATGACCTCATGATAGGATGGGATGATGCAAAAATCATAAAATTCGTTAAAGCACCAAGGCAGGACTTGACAACAGAAACTTTAGAAATCATGTGCAGACAAAAAACTGAAAGAATATTGAACAATAGACTGGCTCTAGAATTACCTCAGACATGGACCCATACAATTGAAACAACATACAAACAAGGAAGACACTTCTCTCTAGAATAGGAATAATAATCTTGTCTAATCTTATCTTAGACATAAAGACATTTTTTATATAAACTTATGAGGAAGTTAACTTTGACCTGTCCTATTTTTATATTTTATTATGCACTCTATTATTTAGCGTTATTTTCTTATATTCTAACATATTATATTTTAGTTTAAAAGTTAACTTATTTCCCATGTTCTCCGTCTCCATTGTTAGCAATTACGTGATACAGCATCGGAACCGTCCTCCAGAAGAGCTGTCCCAGGTAATGACGTTATCAGCTAATCTAACTAAATTTACCATTGATCCGATATGTGAATATAAGAATGATCTGTATCGATGTTTTGTTCGATATATAAATGAATTGTAAAGAAGATGACATGAATGAATTACTCTGTAAGCTAATAACTTTGAACTTGTTAATAAGAGTATGTAAAAAGCAACATGGGACTGTAGTCACTCAGATATAAAAAGCTTACGAAAACGACAAGAAAACGAGGTGTTGGTTTCAAACGTAGAATTGGCGAGTGACATTTGAGTTCTTGTAAAGATCGACTTCTACATGATAATTTATTAATAGAAAATAATATTGCTGAATAAACTTGCTAAATGTAGGAACTATAATTTGGTTTCATTCACTTCTATTTTGCATAATTTTTAAATGTAGTATTGCTAGAGAATTTCTTCAGATAACAAGACAACTTATTAGTATAGTATGGCGAGAATATTAAATTAGTATAGCCAAGAATGGCGAGAAGTGAAGCTAATCTTACTAGCTTCACTTCTCGCCATACTTTCTTCTTGTAAGGTTTTAATGCCGCTTTCCATTTAGTAGTTACTTAAGGCCGAGCATTTCAGTGCGCAATACGAAGTCAGACGGATAATTGCTGTGAAAGCATACTATGCGTTTTGAACAGGAGGATTAGGATTCTTTTTCTTGCTAACGCCACTAGACACTCAGTAGAATATTAGGTAGTGGAGCGAAACAATCTCTGCAAAAGGCTGCCATTCCTGTGGAGAGATCAATGGTTTATAAGGATGGAATCAATGGATTCATAATAAGATACCAGCCTCTCGCCTATTGGTAAATTTATTCATAGATATGAGCCTGTCGTCAATAAATTTACCAAGGAATGAAATTAAACTTAGTTCTCCACGATGAAAATCAAAAAGATTTCCATGCGATCAGTCTAGATCCATAGATTGAGCATTTAGATTCAATTTTCATGTTTCAAACTTTCAGAGTTTGTTAAGGAAGGATCCAGTCAAGCTTATTGAAACCGATACTTCATCTGATGGCCGACTTCACTAGAATTGTGAGCAATGAACCCATACTTATGCTTATTACCAAAAATTAATGGAAGGCGGAATTAAAAACCACATAAATGTGTCCATCACATCATCCACATCTCTGTAAGATAAACCATCAGGTGGAAGATAGAATTCGAGAAGTTGGACTTGAATCCCTTTTAAAAAACTCGGAAAGATGTAGGAAGCGAGAATTAAGATTTGATATTCCAAAGCACAGGCACGAT
Source organism: Olivierus martensii (assembly GCA_000484575.1). Classification (NCBI taxonomy): domain Eukaryota; kingdom Metazoa; phylum Arthropoda; class Arachnida; order Scorpiones; family Buthidae; genus Olivierus; species Olivierus martensii. The sequence goes on from AYEL01084311.1 coordinate 24,755, forward strand.
ATGCTTGTATCCAGCCTACGATGATCTTATTTCAGAGTCCGCTGGATGGCCGCAGTAGAAGCATACTTTGCTTCCAACTGGAAGATTCAGGATCAAATTTTGATTCCCTTATCGCCAAAAGAGTTTTTCAGGAAAGATCGGGATCCAGTTCACTGAACTCCATTCTCCAACTGACCTGGATGATTTCTCCAGAGATGTGGGCATCCAGCAGTAGGCATTGGAATACCCTGCCGCTATGTATTCACTACATGAAAAACTACCCAGCTGTACCTTATTGAGAGATACTGTATTCGAAAAAGTAATTAGAGAAGTCTAATATTATATACTATAATTATATTATCATCAAAATTTTGGTTCAAATAAAAGAAAGAGATTCAGATTATTATGCCACAGAATTTCACAAGCGATATATTTTGAGGCAGTCATTTCAGACCCACCATAGGTACTGAAAATTATAATGGAAACATGTCGGAGATATCAGCATTTTCATGTTTGGAACGATAGCATCTGGTAACGAGAGTATCAAATTAATATTAACCAGCATCTCCGCATCTAGGAAAATAATGAGGAATAAAATCTTAAAATTTGAATTGTTTAAAATTCCCTGACAAATAACCAACTTTTTGAAAAATATCTTTTAAGAAATTACATCGAATGCATAATATATAATAGTATGCATTCATTTATAAGGAACTAAGTGTCAATATTATTATTGTATAAAATATCATGTGTTCTTTTTTACAGGGATCTGCTTAGTATATTATGGGAGTTCTTTCGATACTATGGTCATAAACCGGCCATATGGAGCCGTAAGTGCCAAATATGGACTTTTCCAGGTAAACAGCTACCATAGAATGCTGAAATATAAAAAATATACTATAAACTATTTTATTAAATTTGGTCCTTCAATAGAATTTCATTATAAAAGTATAACTGAAAAATATATTTAAATCTTATATTATTAATTAACTTAATATATTCATTTTTTATTCAGGTAAACAATACATGGTGTTCTGATTCAAAAAGTTCTAAAAAAACTTTATGCAATATTAAATGCGATGGTAATTATTTTTTAAATTTCAATTTATACCAGAAAATAAAATAAGCTAAGCGATTTAGAATTATTTTTATTTTTCTTTGAATTGCAGATCTTCTTTCTAATGATATAAAGGAATCGGTGACATGCGCAATGAAAATTTTCCATACTGCACATTTTGGAGCTTGGTAAGTCAAAGGTTTAAAGAAATATTGATATTAATGCAACTTTAAATAATGATCTTGATATTATTATTTAAATTTTTAGGAGAGAATGGAAAGTTTACTGTAGAAGAAATGATATCAACGAGCTTATCGCCGATTGCGATTTTTTAAACTGAAGGAACGAATTTCCGTTCGTGGCAGTTTACAAAAATTATGAAACTGTATCAAAGAATTGCAAAAATCAAATTAATAAGTAATTTAAAACTGAATAAATAAACTGTTTATTAACATTTTTGCTATTTTTATTTTTATATGAAAACGATTATAACTATAGAATTCCAAAGTATTTTATCGGCGAGATGGGCGGGATGGTTGCGTGGTAACTGGATCCCACACCTCCAGTTTTTCAAGAGCGTCTGGGCCCGACACGTTGAACATCATTCTTCTACCATCCAGTTGACCCCATCATGGGTGTTGGCCATCCTGTAATGGGCTCTATAAGTGGCAGCCGCCAGTTACAGTATATCCGTCATGCGAAATGGCGGCTTAACCAAACTAAACTAACCTAAGTTCCTTTGGACCAAATACTATTCTCGTAAACTAAGAGATATAGAAGAAGATATCAGGGAGAAGAGGGAAACTCCTCTTTATATTTTGTGTAAAATGTTTGAAACTCTCAGTGCTAACGTATGATCTTCTAGAGTTGCATTTTCCTGCACTTAAAGATCTGTTTGCACTGCCATTGAAGATGACACTGTCTTTCATCAGTAAGACAAGACTTCTATGTTTATGATCCTGTTAGAGGCGTACAACAGAAGATTGGTAGATTGCAGTGATGACTGTAGTAAAGGGGGCTGTTTAAAGCCACCCTTTCTAACAATCATCATCATCATCAAGGGATATACGAAATACTGTATATGCAAAATAAATCTCATTTATACATGAAAAAACTGAAAGAAAGAAAAAATATAAATATTTAGTATGTAAGAAATATTCTTCTTATATTTCGGAAAAATTAAATCATTATGCTATTATGAAAGAAGCATTTCGGAAAGGAACTACTTGCATATTTTTTAAATGAGTCATTAGTTTTAGAACGATATTCAGTGATATTACATGTATGTTGAATGTCATAAAATTTATTAAATAGTTTTCTAGTCTTATCTTCAATACTTTATTAATACTGTTGAAACTTATAATAATTATTATTACTATATCATATGGCGGGGTCTGGAAAATTCGCCCTCTGCATTTCGCCTCCGACAATTCGCCCCCTACATTTCGCTATTAAAATAACTTAGATTTTAATTGGCTTAAATATTATTTTTAAAAAATTATGTTTATCAAAATGAAATTAATTGGACAAAAATCTATCTATTAGTTTGATACAATTAATTATGAATCAGAAAATTGTTTGTTTATTTATTCTGTTTCTTTAGAGAATTACATTCGTCCACACCAAATGATTGGATTAGGGAGCAATGAGAGGATTGTAAATCAAGCTGGCTTCTGGTAAATGGAAATCTCTAAAGGAAAACAAACTTGAGAAAAGGATGAAGAAATAGAGAAGGAACGAAAGTTTCGTTCAATACTGCGGCAAATGGTGGGCCAATGGCAGATCTTCTATCGATCAACTTCAGGTTAAAAGAAGAGGTCGACGACCCTCTTCTTTCTATGAGCTTTCCAAGTTTTTATCTTTTCTTAACTAAGACCTTCAAATTTAATGATGAAACATAAAGTTCATTAAAAATTTAAGATTAAATATAACTATTGATCAATAATAACTTATTCATTCTGTTATACTACTTGGTAAGGGGAAAAAACTGTATAAGGCATATTTACACTAATAGATTTTCTTGAAATAATTTCTGAAATGTATTGAAATTTTTTTAATTTTTTAAAAATTCTTCACTGAATTAATAATTATTCATTCGGGAAACTATCGAAGACTGGTTAATTTCGATCAAAAGTCATTTCTAAATACATTCAAATTTATTCATTAAAGAAAATAGACTCATAAATTAGTCTATAAAATAGGAAAAAAAAAATTAAACTTTAATTTAAAAAGAATATATTCAATATTCGAAATTCGAAACTTTATAACAAACTGAACAGTATTTTTTTTTTTTAAATTGCTTGGTTGGTTAAGTATAAAAATTAAATTGAGCATAAAATAAAGATTTATTGTAGTTTTATGTAGCAATTCTTGGCACTTGTTCGATTCGCATTAATAAACAACAAAATAAATCAATTTTCTATGATAAATAACAAAAATAGCTCTGTATTGTTAACCTATCGGTGCTTATAATCAATCAACAATTAAATATCGCAAGAAAAGTTTTATAATTAATTGCGATTTATCTACACAAAAGAATCTATCTGCAGTTTTAAAAACAAGTAGAAAATTTCGTTTAAAGTTAACAGACTGAGAATTAATGATGATGCTAAATTAAAAGATAAGAATGAATAATTAGAGACTTATTCTAAGGAAAAACATCCTTAATTAAAGAGGATTTAGAAGTAATAGCTCTATAATTGTTATATTTTAAGTTTGTATCTTGCTAGAGATTAATTAAGAGAGTTACTCCCCTCAATTTGAAACTGAAAACATGTTAAACACTCGATGGGAAGTTATTTCTACCTTCTAGATTCATAAAGCAAGCAGAGCAACGGTCGACACATGGAATTACAGGGAGAGAAGAATGATAAAGTATGTGTAAACACAAGGGATGAGTGGAGATACAACAATCGGCGATTTTACTCGGCGATCGAGAGGATCGTTACAAGACAAGCTGTCAGCAGAAATGGCCTGAATAGAGTACTTCTGTCTTGCAGGGTTAAGATAACTGACGATTGACAAATGCATTATCTACAGCGGACAATCAGTAGTTCCAGAACTGAACATTGTCATCTACTGTTATGTTTCTTTCCTTCGGTAAAACTCTGAACTGATAAACATAACACTTCAACGACATAAATTTTCTTTGATTTTTACTTAATTAAACAATTTAAAACAAAGAAATTAAAATGTATATAAGATAAATCTTAACATTACTTTGAATTTTAAACAACTAGCTACTTCAATATTAAACAAATTGATCAAATATTAACTTATGCACAAGTTAATTCGAAATAAGTATTGATAAATGGCAACGGGTTACATTTTCGGTTACGAGTTTAATAAACTATAATTCCAATGATTTATATATCGAAAATTATAATATCGAACACAGAAACGATAATTTCTGTAAAATTAATTAACTTTAAATTATCGAATTTTGAATAATATTTCATTCAAAAGACAAGTTAAGCTTTATAACATTAATTCTATAAATCAGATAACTTTAAAGATATTTATTTTAATTATTTCTTTCTTGTAACTAAATTAATTTACTTCTAATATGTCACGATTTTTGATTACTTTTTTAAAAATAAGATTAAACATTAATCAAAAACACGTAGTAAAAACACGTCTTCTTATGTTGCTTTTAAACGTTTACAGTTTATATTCCGAATTTATTTTCAATTAGGAAGTCGTAAATGGGCTGTCTTCTTCCTTTGGGTTGTTAGATCAATTAGTCCCTATTATGTTATGATGGCGAATTTGATTGTAGGTTATCTCACTTCAATTGATTTTACGACGACATTAAATTCTTAAGTGGTCCTAAATAGACACTTAATAATAGCGTTTCAGTAGCCGAGTTCCTAAAAGTCGACATCATAAACTTATTAAAATATCGTTTACAATCATATCAAACAGTCGTTTAGTTGAATAGTTTATCAAATATACAAACCATAAAACTTAATTTATAATTTTTTTTTTAAAGAAATTTTAATGAAACGTCTTTAAAATGTTTAATATGCAAAACGTTATTTTGTATACGATACAATTAATAAAAAATATTTTTTTCGTCGTTAGTAACAAGTTAAAATGCAAATTTGTGCAACAGTTAATCAGCATTTTTATTAATTTTAGAGAAGAGAAAAATAATTAATTAATTTACATTATTAATTAAAAATCTTGAAGAGTTTTAACTTTGTAAAAAGTTTGTTTGTTTTTTTTTTTTAATTTTAAAAATAACAGAAGCTCATTTAATTATAAAGTTTTCAATAGTATTTATAGTTCTATTCTTCATTAAAATTTTGATATATTGTTAACTTGTTAACAATTATATATGTAAAAAAAAAGTAGTATTAATCACACGACGTAAAAGTTACTTTAAAAGTTTTGCATTAATTTCAAAATATTCAACTTTTTTCTAAAAAATAATAATTAACTGAAATAATTTATGCACACACGACATACGCTTTCCAAGTGTTAGCATCACACCTGACTCGCAGCGCCATCTGTTGAAGAATTTGCACGACCGCAAATTAAATTTCTGGTTTCTGAATAAATTATATTCATAAAAAATAATAATAATTTAAGCATTAAAAATTTAATTACGTATTAATAGTTTTGACAATAAAATTATCATTAATTTAATATGCATTGTTTAAATGTTAACATTTATACAGAAATATAAACAAGTGTTTTAAAACGAATAGAATTATCTATCTTTCTTTTAAACTTTTTCTCCCAGTGTTTATGATATAATCGGCTTAAATAAAACATCATTAGCTACGCTGAAATTCAAACTGCTAATTGGTGCAAAGAAAATAGGCAAAGAATTTTTGTCATCTCGAGACGTTAATTTGAAACGTTGCGAGATAATTGGTCCTACTAGAGATAATCACGTGGGGGTGGAGGAACAGTAACTATAGACCGCGCCTCTATCCTATTATAGCTTTACTTTATACTCTAAGTGAGTATTTTTGATAGCTAGAGAAAGAATAATTGATTCTATTTTCCTATCACACCTACAATTTTCTGTCGCTGAAGAGGGCGGAGAATATGACTGATGGACAACTAAGAAAACTTTCAAACAACTTTAATGACGCGACTAATAGGAGTTTTTTAAAAAATTGATCTCTCACTTGTCTCTATATTCTAAGATGACAGCATATTTGTAACATTCTATCGCTTTCTGCCTCCACTTTAAATTAGAAAATTTCTCTCAAAAAATATTCTATTATTAGCGATAATAGAAAATATGTTTTAAAACTTTAATATTCATATCGACGGATAGACTTGCGAAAATAAGATAAATCGTATAAAGTTTATCAGAAATTGCAGGTTTGCCTGTATATTTCATCACTTCACATGTTTTAATGTCGATAGTGTTTAATGAAATAGCACATTTAAATCTATTAATGCTGAATGAATAATTTTTATAACTCGTGACAGATTTATTTTATTAAATGCTATTAATAATGTTAAATCTGTTTATTATGCACAGTGGATGGAAAATTTTACGTAACATGCATATTAAATTTTTAATATTTGTAAAATGTTATTAGAATTTTGTTGTCGGATGGGAAACATTAAGTAAATCTATGTTTTGGGATGCGAAAGTTTCTTCGTATTTACAGTATTTAAAATTTTAAGAATAGCGAACAGTATTTAAACAATTTAATTTTCCTTGATATTTAACTATTCGGCATTGTTCGTTTTGACGTATGAGGCTATCAGAATGTATAATCCACTTTGTTCAATATGTTCCGTCTATTGAACGAGAATAACCCGAAAAGAAATGGATCCTTTGCTTTCTTCAACATGCTAAAGATCGTTTTCTTCTGTGTTACCGTAGGAAAGGAATGGCATGGTAATGAGAAGGCGCTCAATACTGTACGGCCGTTATAATGTGTCCTGATGAGTTTTTAATGGATTTTCGTCGCACCCTAAATCACACCGTCTGCATTGTATGCTGTCGCCTCTAACTCTCTCGTCTCTAGTCAGCTCATAATGAGTGTGTTGTCATTTATGCTGTTTTGAAAGTTGATTTTAACTGCAAAGAAATATTCATTCAGTGATATATAAACGAGCACAAACCACTTAAAATTTATGTTTGATTTTAAAAATCTTTATTGCATAAAACAAATTTTATATATTATTATCATCCTAAATAAAATAGGCTACTATGTGTATACCCATTCATATGCTTTATTTATTTAACGAAACTGTTTATTAATCATTACACAGTTTATTTTCCTTTTTATATATAACTATATTTATGAAAATTATATTATCATACACTTTTTTAATTAAAAAATATATGCAGATGTAGATGAGAAATTTATTCACTGATGCAGAGCAGTAAATGAAGTGTTTATAGATGTTTGTCTTTAAACAAATAATAATTTAAATGTTACGTCAGAGGTAATATTTAATTTTTAAATATCAAAAACAAATAATAATAATTTTATTAAACATTTGAATAAAACAGGCTTATCTTATTTAAAAAAATTATCAATTATAATTAACTTTTTTAAAATATTCTCATATGTATCTCATAATTCGACAAATTTTAAAAATATTATTCGTTAAAAATCATATTATTTTAGTAAAACAATAATTTATAAATTATATAATAATCAAATTTTCGAGACAAATATATTTTTATTTGTAATAAAATAGTCATATATTCGATTACAAATAATTATGAATATTTCTTAATTTTTTAATCGAGAAGCTTTGTTTTTTTATTAAAATTTTCTAAATTCCTGAAGTTTTAAATCATTCTTTATTATTTTTGTTTTATTTTTTCCCTAAATCGGAATTTTACTTTTTATTTTTAATTTTTATACGTTGGCTATATATAAACGTAAAAATTAGAAATTAAATTTCATATTTCTCAAAATTTATATAATATATTCCATTAAATATAAATACTGTATAGTTAATTACTTATATTTGAAAATTATAAACTTAAATATAACATAAATTAAAAAAAAAATGAAGTTGAGATATTTAACAAGTAAGATAAGTGATGTTATGGGCATTTAAACATTCTCATAAATAATTGATTCACTTAATAGTTATGAAGCATTATATATATATATAACTTCGAAATCACCATCTTTAAAATGGTGAAACTAATCATGGCACGTTGTTTTACTAGGAGCATACGTATCATAAGCATCCACAAGCATATCATGTGCTTGAGCTGCAGTTTTCTTTAAATGAAAGCAAAAAAGTAATGCTTCCCGCAAATGGTGCTTATTTGGTTCAAAATTCGACATTTTTGTGCGCGAACAGCAAATGACAGTGTAAAAAAATCACTAATTTTTTGACGCAGTCTTATTGACAGATTGTTAGGCTTTGAGAATGACGCTTCTGTTGTGATAGATTGCGTCACCATTTACGTGCAGAGCCATCTATCGGAAAACAGCGAGAACTTTTTCACACACCTTATAGAAATGACCATTATATCAATATCTTATAGCCACAAAAATAAAAAATTAGACTACAGTTTTAGCATTTAATTTAAATAAATCAGCTAAAATTTTTATGTTTTGTTCTAGCTAAGTATGATTTTAATTTTTTTGTTATTGGTCAGATTAACCACATAAAAATACTTCAGTTTGCTATTCAGAGAGCTCAGAATAGAATCCTTATCCAATATCTCAGAAAATTTTTTTGAGAAATATTTGCAGTGTTTATTATTTTTATTTGATTCTAATTTTGATCGAGAATTATCTATGATATAATAAAGAAATGAATCAGATGTGTTTAAAAATCTTTCTGATATCACATCTAAGATAAAATATTGATAATTAAACATCCTTCTGGATTGTGAATTAACCCTTGATAATCCGAAAGTCAGATAATCCAACCTCAGATAATCAAGAATACTGTGCATATAATATATTGTGTCATCAGTTGTATCTTGTTACAAGATTTTTTATATAACATAATGTGCCATTGGTGAATTCATTATCCAATAGATGGCTATAAATAAAACAAATGTGGAATGTGAGTAATATTCAGCCATTGTAAGAACACTGCCATTAAAATACAAAACTAAGTTTTCACAATTGGCATTTAAGTATAACTAGTGTTGCAAAAACTTCTTTACTGATTAATCTTATCAGCAAGTCTAATCATTTCTTTTATTATTATTATTGCTGTATGTAAATATTGCAATTTTATTATTTAATTGTATAAAAAATAAACTGTGATGCTCTATATTTGATACATATTTTTTATTTACTATTATTATTATTCATTCTGTTGAAGGATAAAAATGACAGCTTTTGAGAAAACATTACATGATGCAATTTTTGAACACTATTCTAGATTCAAATTGACTGAAATTTTTTAATGCATTCATGTTAAGTTTGGAGATCTCTTATATAGATTACATAGATCAAAACATATTTATATTATAATTCAAAGATCATTTTATATCATATGATAGGGGAATAATACAAAATGTTTATATAATTTATTAAATTTTAATCCTTTTAAACAATTCAGTACATTAATTCTTATGTCTAAATAATATTATTTTCACTTCAATATTCTTATATTTAAATGCATATTTTCAGACTGATGTCTTCCTCATTTGCTTCAGTGTAGTAAGTCCATCATCATTTGAAAATGTTACTTCTAAATGGTATCCAGAGATTAAACATCATTGTCCTGATGCACCTATTATACTTGTTGGTATGTATGGACATGAATAAGTTTTAATATATTATATAAAGATAAACAATTAACAGGAAATGTAAAATATACAGCTTTAAACAGATTTTTATATAGAAGAAGAAATTTTAATAAATTGAAAATATGTTTTAGGTACTAAAATAGATTTGAGAGAAGATAAAGAAACATTACAGCAATTATCAGAACAAGGCCTTTCTCCCATTAAAAGGGAACAAGGACAAAAATTGGCTTCTAAAATTAGAGCAGTTAAATATTTGGAATGTTCAGCTTTAACTCAACGTGGTTTGAAACAGGTATTTATTCTAATTCTGGTATAAATTTTGAAAAATTATATTTACTGATAGTATATAAAAAATATTAATTGAAAATACTTTTAATTTAAGCATTTTTAATGCAGTGAGATTAATAATGTATTAAACAGGAGATCAAACGTTGAAAATGAAATATTAGAGTTTTTATTTTTTAAATTCTAATTTTGAGAAATGATTTAGAGAAATTTATAAATAAAATGCAATATACCGATAGTTAAAATCAAAAATTATTATAAAGATAACTATAGTAATTCATTTCTCAGCGTTTTGTTTATTTAGAAGAAAAACTCAGAGAAAAAGATGTTTTTTTATATTAACTGCTTTTCTTTCATTATGAACATAATATTCAAAGTTATATTGGGTTGTTTGGAAAGTAATTTCATTTTTTCCCACTAATGGTGTTAGTTGTATTTTTACCCACCGCTTTCATTTTAAGCCATATTGTCATTATAAATTTCAACAGCTGACATTTCAAGGTATATTTATAAAAAGTTTTCTTTGATTCTGTGCAGTTTTTTTTTTTTTTTTTTTTTTTTTTTTTTTTTTTTTTTTTTTTTTTTTGTGTCCTATTAAAAATGGAAAATAAAATGGAGATTTTTGGTATGTTTTACTTTTTTATTATCGAAAAAGTAAGACCGCTGTTCAAGCAAGAAAAAAGTTATATGAAAAGTAGGGAGAAGATGTTTAACAGAATGTCAGTGCCAAAACTGGTTTGCAAAATTTCATTCTGACAATTTTGATGTTAAAGATGAACCATGTGCAGTTTAATAATAT
>AYEL01084315.1:0-29748 GCA_000484575.1 Olivierus martensii
ATGTATCGGCCATCCTTTTCTCTACATTATCTGCAGGATTCGTTGTCTTCCAACATGCGATTAACACATAAGCATCATCTATCTCGGTTACTATGATATATCACAGAACGGTTCTTCTAAATATTATATTTATTTAACAAAACAAGGAAGATTCTGAAATGATACTTACCGAGAATTAAAAATGGGATATATATGTTCAGGTATGAATTTTCTACATCAAATAATCCCATTAATCCAAATGATGTAACAGTCGCCAATCCAGCTGACGTAACGGCCGCTATACCTAACCATGGTTTGCTTCTTACCATATTCCTGCTCAAGCCAGTTAACATTGAAAAGCAACAAACAAAACCAATTACTACAGCTATCATAGGTTTCGGTTCCTCTTCAAGCTGTTCGGCATACTTATCTATTGACTGAAAACCATTCTGTATAGCTCTGATAAATTTAAAATCATAACTTTGTATTCTTTCGTAAACCATGTCAGACCATTTTATGAAAAACAAAACCAATTACTACAGCTATCATAGGTTTCGGTTCCTCTGCAAGCTGTTCGGCATACTTATCTATTGACTGAAAACCATTCTGTATAGCTCTGATAAATTTAAAATCATAACTTTGTATTCTTTCGTAAACCATGTCAGACCATTTTATGATGTATTCATTTTCCCCCCTATTAACATCTTCTAAAAAGTAACTGAGCCTAATAGCTTGCACCGAATTCACAAAATCATTCCTATTTGTTTCGACACCACCCAAATTCATGGCGAAAATTTGAAAGGAAAAGGAGAGATTATTGAAATCCACAGGGTATGTGAATCTATTCTTTTTGGTTACTACGTCATCTATGTTTTCAATAACATCGATAATTGGATTTTCATAACACTTTCCACGCATAATTGCACACAAATCTGTAAAACCGACTGTTATATTACCGGATTTAATTTTTGTGCTTTTTGTTAATTCGTCAGCTTTTTTAATCTCCAGAAGCGTTTCCTTTTGCAGCATATCTCCACCGTCTTTCTTCATAAAAAACAATATAACACAATTTGGAACATGAGAGAATCTAAATTCGTCAGAGTTTTCAGAAGTATTCCAATTTTTTTGAATGAAATTCTTAATGGCAAAAACTTTCCCATGATCTGGAACAAATAAATTAAGTAGATCTTTCTTTATTGACAAATCGACAATACCAATAGAAACAGATAAAGAAAGTAAGATTGGAACTGTGAAGAAAATGCATGGATATCTTCCGATGTTTTTTCCTAATTTATAAAAAACGCTGGAGAGAAATCTGTTGATAGTGGTTCGATTACAGGAAAAAGACATTTGAGCGAAGTTTATTACCTGTAAATAAATTTTCAAAAATGAAATAATCATTGAATAAATTAAGTAATCAAAATTGAAATTGTATGAAGTATCATAAAAGTGGTAGTTTGATATATTTATAGAAAAATTAGTTTAAAATATATTAAATTTTCAATTTTTATTTAAATAAGATAGACTAAAATATTGCTTGATTCGAATCTTTAATTATGGTTAGGTTAGTTAGGTTAAGCCGCCATATCTCACGAGGGAAATACTCTATCCTGGGAAGCTACTTGTAGAATCCATCACAGGCTGGCCAACACCTACGATGCAGTCAATCAGATGATTGAAGTATGGAGTTCAATGACCGGACACGGATTCCTCATGAAAACCTGGAGGTGTTGGACCCGGATCCTCCAGGGCGGTAAGCCACAGCTTTTCCACGCGGCCATTTGGCTGACCATTAATTGTGGATTTATTATACAGTGTATACTAGAATCAAGGTCTATTTTTATGACCTGGGTTTCTTCTCAACAGAAGATGGCCGCGAGGTAAAGCTGTGACTTACCATCCTGGAGGAACTGTATTTAAATCCTAGTCTCACACGTTCGCCATATGGCCGCGTGATAGAGCTTTGGCTTACTACCCTGGAGGATCGGGGTTCAAATCCGGGTCCCACACCTCCAGTTTTTCAGCAAGGATCTGGCCCGGCCTGTTGAACCACATCCTTCAACCATCCCGTTGATCCCATCATGAGTGTTTGCCAGCCTGTGATTGGCTATATAAGTGGCCGCCGCCAGACACAACATCCCATGATGATATAGCGACTTAACCAATCTAACCGAACAGAGATGCACCCATGGATCCATATGTCATCCATGCGACCATGACGCGTGTGACGTCATTCTCCATGTTAAATATCAGCTTTTAGCTAATAATTCTATTAATGTAATAAAATATATTCATTTTATTTGCGTTCTCGATGTTTGCTTTAATTTATATTATTTGTTATATTAATTTTTGAATAAATTTTAAATGTATACTATAAATTAAAACTACAGTATCGGTAAGTAATTAAATAAGTAAGATTATTCATCTGTAAAAATACAAAATAAGATAATTCACTACCAATTAGTAAATTAATTGGGAATTAATATATCAATGAGACCAAAAATGATAAAACATTATAAATATTCTTCGATTTGTTATACTGAGGGTGAATCAATGTTGTGGTGAGTACAGAGAATGCTGCGGTTTGGTTTGGTTTGGTTTAGTGGCACAAGGCCCTCCTCGGCCAATCTGCGCCAAGCACAGGGTAAAATAACAAAGGTGTATTGTAAAGGTACAGAAAAGCAAGTAAAGTAACAAATAGAAAAGTTAACAATATAAAAATGGTGTAAACGGCCAATAGTAATATGTTAATTATAAAATGTCAGAAAAAAACCAGGTAAAAGTGTATACATAAAATTATATAAACTGTAACACATATGGCATACCTGAATGATATTTAAAAACAATTAATTTACACATAAATTTATATAAATAATAACTACTAACTGAACTGTAAAAAGATAACGTGTGTATCGAGGTCATCTTCTATAGACAAATGACATATGACAATACAATGAATAACTTTATACATCTCATGTAGTTTATAAAAATTTGTTATAAAATACCATAAAAATTATCTAAAAAATATAAAACGTAATTCTTTTCTGGATGCAATACGATTTAATCACATGAGGATGTAGCTGCGGCGAGAAACAAGTCTACTTTTCATATTTCATAAGGATACTCAATTTGTTGTTTCGAATAATGTAAACATATTCGAAACAACAAATGTATGTCATATGTGTATGTCATATTCGAAGTAATGTAAAAAATATTTTATCTAAGCAAAATCAGATAAAGCATAATCATATAGTTTAATTTAAAAAATGTGAAAACATTTCAGAAATAAATGGAAATATGAGATTAAAGTAAACTGGTACAGTGGTACCTCGGTATACGTCCTTAATCCGTTCCAGATACCAAACAGAACGTATACCGAACGAATTTTTCCCATAAGAAATAAAGGGAAAATGATTAATTCATTCCCATGAAAAAATATCCCATTGTTATTGACATATTGTACATTAACGGATTGTGCAAAATAATTTAAACACTGCTTAATACTAAAATATATAAATACAAAAGCAATTATAGTAGATGAAATAAATGAAAGTACTGTATAACCTAGCTGTCTGGCTGAGAAGAGTCGAATGACTACTAGGATGATGTTCAGAAGAGAGGAGGAGGAAATGTTATTGTTTGGAAGGAGAGTCCGCTTCCAATAAAATTTTAGGAATCTGAAATTCTGATGTTTTTTTCTCTTTCTATTTTGTTTCTCTTTTCCCTACTTGGACATTACTGAGGCTCACCAGGTTTGATTTTACTAAAATTCTGTCCAAAAAAATTAGCTTCTGCTTTCTCCTCAGGATGTTTCGGAAATATGACATTGCCTAATCATTACAGACAATCCTATTACGATTTATTATAATTTTTATATAAGGAATGTTTTTTTAAAGAGAACAAACAATAGGCTCATACAAATTCTAGCACGCGAATCGGTCGTATCCAAACAAAAGTCATATGCCAAGCAAAATTTTTCGCTTTTAAGAGAACAAACAATAGAATCATACAAGTTCTAGCACGCGAATCGGTCGTATCCAAACAAAAGTCATATGCCAAGCAAAATTTTTCGCATCCAAACAGGACGTATACCAAATTGGACTTATTCCAAAGCGGACGTATACCGAGGTACCACTTAAATATCACTAGACGGCGCTATCAAATAAGTGTTAAAGTAAGGTAGAGCCCCTAGATATATATAGAGTACTGCATTCCTTTGCACCAGCAGATGCCGCCAAATAGGCTATTTTATAGCCTGTTAGATAGGGAGTTATCATTGTGTGCATAGGCTTTCTGGTTATTTTTAAAAAAGTGCCTTTTATAGTGCAGTAAATTGTTGTAATTGAACAGAAAAAGGTCATAGATTCTTTCCTTTGCCACAATATAAAAGAAATTAGAGACAAAAAGTAGTAGTTACAAAATACGATCTTCGTTTGCCAGGTAAGCAACTTCTGTATTTATAAATTAGAAAAGAAATATAGTATTAAAGTTTAATTTCTATAAAGTTACCCGTGATTATCGATTAGCAGGAGGATATAAAATGGCAGCTGAATGCGGTACTTTATTTAGGGACCCTAGATATAGGCTATAGAGTACCGCATTCAGTTGCCATTAATGCGGATGTTTCGCCTGCATTATTATTATAAAATATTTTTCAACATGAATTTGTGCATGTGTTTTCATCATACTATATTTAATTGTGCCTTTCACATTAAAAGTAATTTTATTCTGATTTTATATATAAGTCAAACCTATTCAATACAAATCATTATGATCGTGATCCAAATATCTAATTACATAATAATTTATTAAAAATCAGAAACAATTGTCCCATAATCTAATGACAGCTTTACAAATTATAGCATCAAAATTAGATTTAGTTGGAAACAAAAATATTGGCTAATCTGTAATGGGTACTAAAAAATTTCTACTGCCAGATAAAGTATATCTCATTTGCGATAAAGTGGTATATCTGGTAGAAGTAGCCTTACCCAACCGGCTATATTTGCAGTTTTTTGGAATAATTTGGTCAGGCTCAGACTTTTCCTGAAAATTCCATCTTTCATCTGACTGCTGATCTAGATAGGAGTATGGGCGGCAGAAGAGCTGAAAATCACAAAGCACAGAAATACTCGCCTCTTTTTACACAAGTATATGAAAAGCAGCATAAAATCGCAAAAAACTAATCGTGACTATAACAATCACTTACATCAAGAGATATTTAGGAGAGTATGTCTTTAAATCAGAAGAAATCGCATCTTCGCTCTTTCCAATTAAAATTATAACAGTCAGTTATGAGTGATTTTGAGATATTCTGTGGCATAACGGTATTAACACGTATGCAAGGAAATAACATTTGATGGAGGAATTAAGAGAGAGCAATAACAAAATACTCAAATAGGAGAAACGGTGTTATTCTATATTTTTCTTGCTGTGTCCATAGACACAAATTTTAAAGTTGTTCGTAAGAAATTGGTATTCTACTTAAAATATTTTCTTTAGACTCTCTAAGAGATACTGTTTCATTGAATAGTTTTAATGTCGGAAACAACTGAGCCTAACAGACAGAAAACATTTCTATTCTAGTTCATAATTTTAAACAAACAGTAAAATAAAACGGCACAAACTTTTGCTTTTCAATATACAAACTTGATAGAAACAAATGTTTCGATATTATCAAAATAAGCATAATCAGCTCTATAAAAAGTATTTATGTAAATCTGCATGTTAATAATTTAATAAAAAAATTTTATTTTTGAGATATTTTCCTCACGCGATTATAAAACTTCGTCTGAAGTTCTCTAAATTATTAGAAAATTCTGTTCCTTTACTTAAATAAATTTTGACAATAATCTTAACAATTTGTCGTAAGTAATGAATACGTAGCAGCTTATCGTTTGACAAACTTGGATAAAGACTAATTTTATTTATATATATTTAGAATATAAAACATTCAAATGCAAAACAATTGCTAGATTAAAAATTTTATTTTCCACAAAATAGTAAAAATTAAAACAAAATTTCATAAAAGTAAATGTATATTTTTGTTTCAATTAAATCTAATTTTAATGCTAGAATTTGTAAAACTGTCACTAGCTAATGGTACATTTTCCAGGTAGTCTCTCTCACAAGTCAGTTGTTACATGCAATGTATGAGTAGTACCTTAACATTTTAACTAATCCTAAAGTAACTTCGTTCGTTGAAATAATTCTCTTCTAAGAGCTTCAAGAAAACATTAAAAATTTCGAGGCTACTACTAGAGAAAAATGAAGTTAAGCAGCCTCATTTAGTAACATGGAAATATTTACATAATTAGTAAACAGAGAAATATCTTCAAACTATTATCATTTTTACCAAGCTAAAACAGCTTTAGTAGCAACAGATAATTTCCATATAAGTTTTATTATTCACGTATATAAGACATTAGTGTATTGATTATTCTTCCTGTGTCTAAAGTATCGGGATGTTCAGGCCCTAAAATATTTGCTCTTTTTTCATAAAGTCGATGAAATATTTCTAATGCTTCCTTGTAATTACCTTTATCGGCAGTTGTTGACGCCATACAACTCTCAATAATTAAAGTATCTGGGTGATCAGGTCGTGTTGTTTTTGCTATCTGAAGAACAGAATTGTAGATTTCCAAAGCCTGATCGTATTTGCCTTGGTTTCTAAATACTTCTGCGATGTTATTGTGAACAGTTAAAGTATCTGGATGTTCAAGACCTGAAACGAGTTTTCTTTTTTCAAGCACTAGGTTCAGAACATTGTATGCTTCATCGTATTTGCGTTGTAAGGTAAGAACTGCTCCCATATCGTTACAAGCGGTTAAAGTATCTGGATGATCAGGACCCAAAATATCATTTCTTTTTTCACAAACCTCCTTATATATGTGCAACGCATCTTCATATTTTCCCTGGTTAGTAAATATTGCAGCCATGGCATGCCGTGTAGATAAAGTTTCTGGATGGTCGGGAATTTCTTTTTGTACCTCATAAACTTCATTATAAATATTGAAAGCATCATCATATCTACGCTTTTTACAAAGTTCTCTTGCGATGCAAATTTTTGTATCTAAAATATGTGGATGATTAGGCCTTAACGTTTTCAGTATATCATAAATATCGTTAAACATATCTAAAGTTTCTTCGCCTTTCTGTGAAAGTACAATTGCGATGCTTCGCTGTATGGCTACAGTTTCAACATCTTCTGCTCCAAAAAGATTTTTTCTTTTGTCATAAACATCTTTTAAAATAATCAACGCCTCATCTAATTTACCTTGATTGGCAAGTAGTAATGCAATGTCAGCATGACTAGTTAATGTAACTGAATGATCCATACCAAAAACTTCTACTCTTTTCTCATAAACATCACTGTGCATTCTTAACGAATCTTCATATCTACCAAGATTGTTAAGCATAGAAGCAATATTATATTGAGTCATCAAAGTGTTTGGATGCTTAGAACCTAAAATAATTTCATTCCTTACGTAATCCTCCTGACTGACTTTCAATGCTTCTTTGTATTTACCTTGATTAAAAAGTTTTGCAGCCATATTATCCAATTAACAAACGTAGACGAATTATCAGAAATTGTTGTTTTTCAAGCCTATATATTCTAATCATTTTTTTTTAATCCCGTGAAGTACATTCGTAACCAATCGCGATCTCTACGCTTTCTATTAAAATTAACATATTTACATGTCGGAATGATTAAAAACTGAATTGTGTTTATCCAATTATTGCAGGAGAAATTTAAAAACTTTATTGATTTTATTTTTAAGAAAGCATTCAACCAATTTAAATCAATTTTCTTTTGGATAATTATATTTTATTTAAAAAATAAAATTAATTTGCATAAAAATACTTGCAATCTTTTTTTAAATTCGACATTAATATTATATTATAATCAAATCATGAACTAAATCATACAAACACTGTTATAAAGAAATAAAATTTAATTTTTTAATAATTTTTTTGAAAATGTAGTTTTTTTTCTTTTACATATTTTACGCCCCCTTTCCAATCAGGGAGATTACAAAGGGAGCGGAGCCAGTTCCAACAACGGGCTGCGCCCACACCCGAGGAGGGGGCCGGATGGTAAAGGACGAGGATCGCCGGGCCGGGCCCAGCAAGAGACGCGAACCCGGGTCCTCCTGCGTGCCACGCCAACGCGTTATCTCTCAGCCATCCGGCCGCCTGAAAATCCAGTTTCTCAATTACAGAAAGTGGCAGGTTTATAAGGTGGAAAGCAGTATTTTCAAAATTTCATGAATTTTTGCATACAAGTTAAGATAATTATATTCCTCATTATTATCTAATATTTAGTACAATGTTTAGTAATTTTAAATTAAAAATGCACACTTTTATTCAGTAACTATCTCTAGAAACAAAAAATTAGATTTTTTCTTCACAAATAAATTTTCTATTAATTGTTACTTTAAGACTGAACTATACACAACAGAAATACCACAACAGAAATACCAGGGATACCACAACAGAACAGCATTACTGTTGCAAAATGGTGTTGCTTGAGGCCGATCGTGAATTAATATAGAAAAGCAAAATATAGCTCACACGGACCAGTAATTGAAGTTGGTTTCAACGACTGTCGCAACGCATGGACGACATCACCCACAAAATTATGGTAGTCGGTAGTCGAGCGTAATTCATATAGTGCGACATACCGACCACTAGCCATTGACTGCGCCTTCTGTCAATCAATTAGTGCGTTAATGACTGCGTATACTTATGAGCAATTGATACACACATGTGTTTATTGATTTTCGGCACGAAATGGCGATCTATAGCAAAGAATTTAACACGGAGTTGTTTATAGAAGAGGTCCACAACTTACCATGTATTTGGTATTATCGTCCGCTGCTTATAGCAACGGCATTGAAAAGTTAAAAGCATGAGATTGCCTTTGCTTTTTCAATTCAATAACATCTACAACAACAAAAATTCCTCTTCCAAATGCATTCTGTTAATATCTTCAATATTTTTTTGTCAACAGATGACGCCACTTTCCATTCAATTAGAACAATAAGTGACGGGGCAAAAACTCTTCCAAAGGATGCACACTTTTGCTGAGAGTTAATCCAAATTGTAAAAGATGGGGATGATAGGCTCATATAGTTCTTAGACTTGGTGCCTAAAAAGGCAACATGGCCCTGCTCCGCTTAGATAGCACTACAGGGATCCTTCTGCGAGATGGAACTCGGCTATAATCATTGCCTGAGCTGTCGGCGGGGAAGAGAACCCCACCTCTGCGCCACTTCAGCAAGGGGGCCACACTGGTCCAGCAGGCCTGCCGGGCTGGAGATCCTCCAACCTCGGCCCCTTGCGCCCGGTGTTGCCGAAGCAACCGAAACAATAGCCGAGATAGGCAGTACAAGTACCGCCTTAAACAACTGAACGTGAATCACAACGGAGACGTTCTTTGATACAACGGCGGAAGGTCTTCCCAATAGGGAGAGACCACAAGTGTCACCCGAACCACGAATAATCGTGGACGGGGCAGGACGGATCAAAAGATCATCTAGTGACCGTGCCAGCAACTCTAACATCACCTAGGTCTTAAACTTGTATCGCTCCTAGTGGAGGGGTGCGCACTCGAAGCGCAGACCACCCCTCAGAGGTCGCGAACGACCGAGAAAGGGCGAGAATCTCCCCCGGTTCGATCTCCGATGCAGCTCACTGTCCGCGCCAGACTGGTGGGCCACCATGGGGACGATATCGACCGACGCCGTGCAATGGCCGGGCTCTGGCGCCTTGCCGTGGCCGAATATCGCTCGGATCAACTCCCCGAGGTTTTGTGATTCCCTAGGGAAGCGAACTTCCCCCGGCCTGGAGAAGAAATCTCCTACAGCCCGAGTTCGGCCAACTCTCGGGTGGGCACCGTTAAGGCTTCTGTCCCTCCGCCATTCATCCCGTCGGCACGGTACGCCACCTTGGGATTTGGGACCCTTTTAGAGGACTCGTACCTCACGCAGGGCATACGACGGGCCAATTCTTAATCCCGACCCGTAGGGACTCGGACGGTCGTATGACGAACCACAGAGCGCCCACCGGCGAGGGGTGGGAGCGGCCAGGCTCTACCGACCCTATAGGAATTTCTTCACTAGGGACAGCCACCCGGGAGCCAAGGCTGGGCATCGTTGCTAGGCCACCGGGATGTTGCTGCAGGACCACTCCATAGAAAGTCAAACGAGGTCCGTGGCGATCATCCAGCTAGGAGGCCCCACGGCTGTCTACTCGGGCCGGTGGCAAACCCTTTCAACGAGCCGCTGAGCACACCAACCCCCGCTCAAGCCAGACATAGTGTGGGGGCGACTTTCGCCGGATACCACCAGATACTAGGAGCCACTTAGTCAATCCCTGTCACTATGAAAGTATCGGCCCGGCTGCAAAACAGATACGAGCATAGTGACAGCCGGTAAGCCCTCTCACCACGTCAAGGTGGGCCCCACGTCGAGAGGGATGGGATGATAGACCCGACCTGGACACGAAGATAAATATTTTCAAGGGACAGGACCCAAGATTCGAAGCCGGGTCCTCCAGAATAGAAAGGCTGAAGCATTTCCACGCTGCAAATCCGGCCGACTAAAAATCTTCTATGATTGAAGTTCGTATCAACCACAATCTGTGGTCGATACGGATTTCAAGCGACCATTATGTGGTTCGGTTAGGTTAAGTTTTTTTTTGTAACAGATGACGCCACTTTCCATTCAGGGAGAATACTATTTTTGTTAACAGATGACGCCACTTTCCATTCAGGGAGAATACTAATATTTTTTTTTGTTAACAGATGACGCCACTTTCCATTCAGGGAAAATACTAAGTGACGGGGCGAAACAAGCCCTTCCACAGGATACACCCCTGCGGAGGGGTCAGCCGGATTGTGGAGGACGGGGATCGACGCCCCCCTGCGGAGGGGTCAGCCAGATGGTGGAGGACGGGGATCGACGGGCCGGGCCCCATTCTAGTAGAATACTATGTGACGGGACGAAACAAGCCCTTCCACAGGCTGCCCACCCCTGCGGAGACGGGGCGAAACAAGCCCTTCCACAGGCTGCCCACCCCTGCGGAGGCGGGGCGAAACAAGCCCTTCCACAGGCTGCCCATCCCTGCGGAGGGGCTGGGCGAAACAAGCCCTTCCACAGGCTGCCCACCCCTGCGGAGGGGTCTTTCTGGTAGAATACTATGTGGTGAGCGAAACAAGCCCTTCCACAGGCTGCCCACCCCTGCGGAGAGGTCAGCACTTCCACAGGCTGCCCACCCCTGCGGAGGGGTCAGCCGGATTGTGGAGGACATGGATTTAGATTTCACAGACTGCCCACCCCTGCGGAGGGGTCAGCCGGATTGTGGAGGACGAGGATCGACGGGCCGGGACCCCATGATAAATATTTTCAAGGGGTGGGACCCGTTTCCCACCCCTGCAGAGGGGTCAGCCGGATTGTGGAGGACGGGGATCGACGAGTCCGGACCCAATGATAAATATTTTCAAGGGGTGAACCCAGGACTTCCTACCTCTGCGGAGGGGTCAGCCGGATTGTGGAGGACGGGGATCGACGGGCCACCCCGGACCCTATGATAAAAATTTTCAAGGGGTGGGACCCGAGACTGGAACCCGGGTCCACAAGAAGGGAAAGCCAAAGCGTTTCCACTCGGCCAATCCGGCAAACTCGTTTAATGTATTTATAAAGATATTATGAATCGCAAAAGTTATAGATTTTTTTCGTCCTGAGTAAACTTGTATAATATTACAATGATTCGTGTTTTACGAACTGACAAAATTTTTACGAACTAATCCGCTGGTCCCCGAAAATTATCCCATAGGACTAATATTAATTTTAATTCTATTTTACGAACTGAAAATGTATATTCTCTTTTTTTACAACTCAGTTGTGCCACTTTTGTTTATTATTTTTCTGCAAGCACCACAAGTCAGAAAACTGGCTATACGCATAACGAATGAATGGAAATGGTCAGGGAAACGAAATCGAAAACCGGATCGTCCACTTTATTGGAAAATGCTGCCCTGCAAATAAAATGGACGATCCGGTTTTCGGTTTCGTTATAAAAGTTTCGCTTTCGTTTTCGGTGTGAGAATTCGTCTTTCAAACAATGTCGCATATAAAGAAACGAGTTTGTTTACCTGCAGATATCAAAAAAAAGATTTTTAAAGAAGCTGATAAAAATGTCCTAACCAAGACAGGTATAAAAAGGGAGAGTAGAAGGACTGTGCAAAAGCTTAGCCCTTAGAAGTTGGAAAAGAAGGAGAAGAAAAAGGAAAGCTAAGAAAAGTAAAAGATTCCTACCTAGAGAAATGGGTAGGCACTAGGGAAGGGTAGAGAGAAGCAACCAACGCTCAACTTTATTAATAAATAAACAGTTACAAGAAATCATAAAAACAAATCAATTACAAAAAGTACACTGAAGAAAGACATGAAGGCACCAAAAGCACAGAAATGTCGTTGGAAAATTCACAAAACACAATTTAGACAGTCCTGGAGTCAAAGTGTCATCCAAAAGGAACTCCAAAGTCAGTGTGAGCAGTCAGTTCAGGAAGCCACTTCTAGCTCGGGGGAAAAGAGGTCCCGATAGTCCATTCATTGTTCGTGATGCAGTCTCAGAAACAAATTCATGGAGCAGTTGAAAGTTCTTAGAGTACTCTGTAAAAAAAGACACCCTGCAGGGCCAGTTAAATAAATATACTAAAACAGTAACAAAAACATTTGCCATGCTAACAGGGCTGGGGTGTCAGCAGGAAAATGTACTGACACCAACACCTACATTTTTTTTCTTTGCCGACACTGACTCCTCTGATAGTAAACATGCACAAATGATTTTTTAGAACACATTTTTATTCAATATTTATTAGTGAAAAAATTATTTACTTGCCCAAAAAGAAAATAATTATTTAATACATTTTTAAAATTTAAAATTAATAAATTATGGAATATAATTATTCAATATATTTCTAAATTTAAAACTAATAAATTATAAGCAATGAGAAAGTTATTGCTGACACCGACACCAACACTGACAGTTCAGCCCTGCGTGCTAAGTGAGATTTTTTTTCTTCTGTTTAAATTTTAAAGTTTTAAAAAAAGAGAAAACAAGCAATTAAACCTATCAACATTGTAGATCCAGGAGAATTAAGTAATGCATGGAAATTTTGTCTAAAATAATAGATTAACGAAGATCTTTATATAAAAAATGTATATTAAAGTTTATAATAATAATTTAATACAAATAACTTTTAAAATTTAAATAGAAGAAAAATCTCACTTAGCATGGCAAATGTTTTTATTACTGTTTTAGTATATTTAATTTGTGTTTAATTGTTAATCTATTGGAACAGAATTTAATTTATTTAAAGTTGAAGAAGGAAATTATAAATCAAAACTAGCACTACTTTACAGTGGAAAAAACAGACAAATCACTGAAGCAATTTCGAATAAAGTCGAAAGCGCTTCAGTGATTTGTCTGTTTTTCCCACTGTAAACTAGTGTTAGTTTTGATTTATAATTTTGTGTTATCAAGTGGAAGTTCCTCCTTAGTATTAACGCTGAAGAGGGAATTGAAGAATTCCGAAAGCACTTCTTTGCATTGAATAAAGTAATTTTCTTGGAATATATCCTGTTAATTGGTTAGATGTAAATATTTATGATAAGAAGTGTTTACCTGGAAGTGTCCTAACGGCTGAGGATGGTCCTAGAACGGATCGAAAACGTTACCGTTTAATTCTGTTTTACTCTGCTAACCTAACAGCTGAGGATGGTCCTAGAATGGATCGAAAACGTTACCGTTTAATTCTGTTTTACTCTGCTAAATAGTGCTGTATTTGTTTGTTTTTGATATCTCCTAGTATAGCAGAAGTTATGAACACTTCTTATCATAAATATTTACATCTAACCAATTAACAGGATATATTCCAAGAAAATTACTTTATTCAATGCAAAGAAGTGCTTTCGGAATTCTTCAATTCCCTCTTCAGCGTTAATACTAAGGAGGAACTTCCACTTGATAACACGAAATTATAAATCAAAACTAACACTAGTTTACAGTGGGAAAAACAGACAAATCACTGAAGCGCTTTCGACTTTATTCGAAATTGCTTCAGTGATTTGTCTGTTTTTTCCACTGTAAAGTAGTGCTAGTTTTGATTTATAATTTCGCTATAATGAATGACCTTTTCATCATCAAAGAAACTTCTTCATTCATCCTATATTTTTCATATTTAAAAACAGGAAGAAATCTGAAGGTTCCAGATTGCAGGTTGGGAGAATATGAGTGATGGGGCAAGATTTCATAACCATATTTGCGCAGAAAGTGATAGTTTCTGCAGCTCAGTATGCAGATGGATTGTCAGCTAGTAGCAACATGTTTTTTGACAGCAAACCATGTCTTTTTTCCTTGATACTGTCCCATAACTTTTATAGCAAATTTCTTTTATAGCAAATTATAGTATGCCTGTTACTGTCAACCCATTTGTAAGTAATCTGACACTATGACATCCTTGCTATCCCAAAGCACAGACAACATGACTTTGTTGGGCAGCTTACTAAAGTCATCCTGTAGACTGGTGCGACCATATTTGAATTCTCATTTCCATCATTTCATAACTTTATATTATGGACATTTCTTGCCATATACAACTGATATCTCTCTTTGTGGATTTTTGTGCAGTTTTCCCTTGATGATGAAAGAAGTGTATCATAGGTCAATACTAAATTTTGTCCAGCATGATACCTTCTACTATGACATACTTCTAATTCTGATTAAACAGGACAAAACAAAAAAGATATTGATATTAATAAGACATTAACTTATCATTGTTATACATACAACATGGTGAGGTTAAAAACTTTTTGGCTTTCCCTTGTATTTTAGTCTATTTAAAAAAATTTTATTTTAGTAGAAATGTAGAACAAACAAATGATTAAAGCACATTACAGAAGCTGCACTAAATTAATGTATATTTTTGATAACTATTAATATTACAATTTTCAAACTAAGTTATGCTTATTAAATATTAGCATAAATAAATATTAAACAAAAAATTAGTAAAAACTGAATCTATTTATTTGATATTAAATTCTATTGCAAAAATTTACCTTCAATTTTTCCAATTAAAATATTTAAAATGGTAGTTGGATTAATATATGTTTGAAATTTTTTATAAATAGCATTTCTAAATAAAAAATAAGATTTATAAATCAAAATATAATAATAAAAAATAAAGGCATCAAATAATTGATCAAAATGTCATTTATAGAAAAATAATTGTAAACACATTAAATACAGTGATACTTTCTATAAAGAATTCTATTTGCTTTTTAAGTTTTAACATGAAAGGAAAGCATAAAAAACTTTCATTAAAAAACTATATACAAAAAGTATAAATATTTCCTTGCTATAACATTGTATAAAATATCTGATGATGACCCATAGATTGAACTAAAAATATTTCTGTAGGTTAAAAGTATTTCTTATTGTTATAAGTATATACATAAATATCGAAATGAATAAAATTCATTTCGATATTTACTTATATACTTCTTATAATAAAGTTATGATTATTTAATTAGAATAAACTTCATAATGATATTAATAAGCAACTTTTTTCAATATTTAGTTAAATTATGATGCAATTTATGATGACATCAAATTAACTGAAAAATAATTCTTTACTAAATTATAATTTTTCAAAAACTATAATTTAGTGTTATCATATATTGAACAATAACTCTTTATTCTTCAGTTTTTCAATATTAAGATATATTCTTAAAAAATAACTCAAAATGGTTTATTAAAAAAATGAGAAAATTTATTAAATGTAAATAACTTACCACAGATGTTAATGCCATTTGCTGGGTATATATACGAGCCAAACCAAAATCAGCCAACTTTATTTGCCCTGAATTTGTTACAAGAATATTTTGTGGTTTAAGATCTCTGTGTACAACACGATTGGAATGTAAAAAGTCTACTCCACTAAGTAATTGATACATTATGTCCTAAAAAAATTATTAAATTATGGTCAGATTTTTATTTAAAAAACTTCATAATTTCTTTAAAAAAATAATGATCACAATGACTAACAAATTTTATATTAATTTTTGTAATAAATGTAACAAATTTTTTATTAATTTTTTTTCTTGGGTAGTGACTGTTATTTCCTAATTGCTTATGTCATAAAAGTATAAAAAATGTTTATTATTCCCCACAAACTGCTTTTGTGACAAGACAATGATATTTTGAAATTTACTGTAAGGAAAGTCAATGTAAAGCAGGACCTACTGGTGGACTCCGAAAGGTGCTAATGCATATACATCAAATTGGGTATTAAGAACATAATGGGAGACAACATTTGGGGGCTAATTTATGAAAGTGATTTACAGTATAGTCATATATCTTGAAAAACTATTCACTTCTAAATCTTTTGTGGTGATTTTTGTATAACTGAAGTATAAATACATGCTAATTTTGATTCATATGTTTTTTCTGAATTTATGTGAACACAAAGGTGCAAACTCATCCATTTTCTCATTCAAAATACAATTTCCTGATCACAAAAGCAAAATTTATGGGGAATAATAGACATTTTCTATACTTTAAGTATAAGCAATCAGGAAATAACACTTATTATCCAGAAACAAAAATGCTATTATTGATCATTTTGAAAAATAAAACTTAAAAATCATTAAAATTAATAATATTCACATTTCAAAAAGCCATAACTTGGGGACCATTCAGTGGAACGACTTCATATTTAACATGGAGACTTCTATGACAATGAAATTTTGTTTAATACAAAAAAAGGTTAGTTCCAAAAATTTCCACTAGGACAATAAATAGTACTGCTACATAATAGTGGATGAATCAAAATGCATATTGTACAGTTACTGTAAATAAATGGCTAAAAGTTTTACTGAAGATGTAAAATTTTTAAGCATATAAGTAAATGCTACAAAATATATGTTTAAATATTAAAATGTTATGCATGATATGATACCCTCCATTATCACTTTATCCATCTCAGTGATGTAGCATTGCCACTTACCACACTAGCAGAAATTTTTGTAACTAAATTATTTTTCATCAAAAAAATTCCACCACTACAGAAATCTCCATGTTAAATATGAAGTCAGTCATTCAGTTGAATGTGTTAACAGAAATGTTTTTGACCCTCTCAATGGGTCAGCATCAACTGCAAAGTACATACAGAAAGTGAGAAGAAACAGTTTACTAATATATCTTTCTTCTTTCTTTCTATATGTATTTTGCAGCTGATGTTGACTCACTGAGAGAGCCAAACATGTTTCTGTTAATAAATTACTTTGTCCTATTAAGAGCTTTGTTAAGTGTGCATTTCTTGGTGAAACAGGATGACTTTAAAATTTTTGTTTTTATTCAGATGAATGGTCCCTGAGTTACAGCTTTTCAAAATATGAATTTTAATTATGAATACTCTGTATAATAATACATAAATTTAGTTTCCTTAACTTTCTAGCAAGTGCAATTGAGCATAAAAACAGAGTTCCTTCAAAAGTGTGGTTACTAAGTTCCTTGGGAATAATAAGACTGTGAATATGCATTCATTATTGAAAACATGCTGGAAAAATTTAAAGCTTTAGGATGCTCAATGAATATTAAAATTCATTTCTTGAATGTACATTTTGATATTTCTCAGAAAAATCTAGATGTAATAAATAAGGAACAGAGAGAACATTTCCATATAATTCAATTCAGTTCAAAGCTTTAAGCAGATAGAAAAGAAATACCAAGGTCAGTGGAAAGTTAATATGATAGTGATTATTACTAGATCTACATTGTAAAAATCCAGAAGCAGTGCACAAAAAGAAAAGAAACAGACACAGGTTCATTGGCAAAAGAAAAAGTATTACTAAGACTTTTGACTAAAGTTAAGTTATAAATAAGAAAGTTTTACAGTTTTTGAAAATAAATATATTTAGAACTGGTCACAAAAGATTTCATATTATAATTTTTCACTACTATTAATTCAATCACATATCATAAAAACATCAAAGCAAGTTGAAATAAACTGTAAGTAATGGAGCAAATCTGATATTGTTTTTGCATTTAAAACTGCAAATTCCTATAAAACCAGAATACATTTTTTAAAATGTTTTTAAGATCTTCAATTTTACAAGCCTATGTAATTGATTGTTTTTATGATTTTCTTGCTTATTCTCTTCATTGATTATATCAATGAACATATTGATTATATCAATCAGACATATTTTCATATCAAATTTATTGATATATATAAATGATTTTAAGAGAAATTCACTTCCACTTTTATCAGAGAATCCAGTATCAAATCTGGTCTTGCATATAATGGTTATACAAATATCTGTAATTTATTTTCTTCATTTTTTAAAAAACATCCACAAACCATATAAAACTATATGCATAATGATTGCACATTATTCCAGATGTGTAAAACTCTTAATATAATACAGACATTCCCAGACTTACATAGGTGAATTGCTCTGCAAAATTCTATATAAGTCAAAATCTACATGTCAGAGAATATCCTATACAGTGCTAGTACATAAGAAAGATGAAACAAAAAAATAATTGATGGTTACTTAGTAAAACAGTTATTGACCATCTTGTTGGGTTCAATTCCAAGTCCTACTTCTCCAGTTTTTTAGGATGGATCTAAACCCAGCCTGTTGAATCTTATCCTTTACCCTTACAATTGACTCCATCATAGATGTTGGCAGTGCCAAATTATCTACTAGGCCAATATGCATGTAAGGGCCTCAAAAGCAGGCTAATATTATTGAACAATTTTATAATTTATTTAAAAAATATTTTGTGTATATGGGCCTGAAAGGGTCTTAATCCAATCTTGAGTGTTGATCAGCTTGTGATGGGCAGTAAAAGTGGCTACCTCCAAATATAGTATATCTCATATGGAAGATGGCAGCTTAACTAAAACCTAACTTAATATCAACTGCTGCAGTTTCAACTGATTTTTCTTTTAAGTCCAAGGAATTGTTATGTAAGTACAGATATGCATATAATAGGGACTGTTTGTATATTTTTAAGATGCCATAGTTCATATGTTACTACTTATGAAATTAATAGAATTTATTTTAATTAAATAACAAAATATCATCATAGTGATTGATATTTTGATGATGATTATTTTCTTAAATCTAGTCAATGTAATCTTTTAAATAAATAAATTGTATCTATTAGTTTTACTGCTACTGTAATAAAATCCATAATTAATGCTTTTAACAGATAAAATTAAAAAAAATCAACACTACCAGAAAATTGGATTTATTTTTTGCAAATAATTTAGCAGAATGAAGGCATCTAAGAATTACATAAATTTAAGATAAAAATTATAAAATTTTCATTTTCATCAAATATTAACTAATAAATAAAACCACAATGATTTGCAGGCTTATTGCCATATTAGGCTTATATTCAAAAAATCAATTAGCACTTAATGCTTTAGAAATTGAAACTTGAATTGCTGGAATATTAATATTTGAGATTTAAAGATTAATTTAATCTAGTCTCTTTTTGTTCTATTTTACTATATTTGTATTCTTTTTTTGTTCTTTCAATTGAAGAAGGCTGAAATAAGCTGAGAATATTGTTGGTCTGTAAAATTTTTTAGCATTTAGTAATTATTATTCTGAGTTTTGTGTTTACTTTAAATAAATTAATAAAATTCTTTTAAATTGCAAAATACAAAATATAAGAATTTTAAAAATAAATCATATTCATTATAATCAAATTTTTATTGAAATTCATTAAATCATCATTATGCATTTTACAATTAATGCTTTGAATAAATTTATCAATTTATATCTTATATGGAATAATATAATTAATATATAAATAAACAACAGATTTGCATATTTTAGAATTGAAATTCAATGAATAACTTCAAAGATTTATGATTTCAACAGAGTAATTTTGAACTATTACAAAATCTTATAAAATGTATCTTAAGTAAAAAACAACAGTCTAAGGCAGGAGTTATATTCATAACTTAAAAAGTATAGTGTTTATGAATTGTTTGGGCAGTGTAATAGTTTGCAATTTTATATAGAATGTATCTTGTATCATCTATCAGTATGTTTATAATTTTAATTTAATTCTAATTTTAATTGCCAATTATTTAATATATAATATAGAAACAAATTTGAGACATTTAAAAATCTGATCAGATATTACATTTAAGATAAAATATTAATAATTAAACATCATTTCCAGGATGCAGTTTAATCCTAGTTAATCTGCAACCTAGATAATTGGGAGTCCATATTATCTGGGGACTATCAAAAAACTAATAAAAGGGTTACACAAGAAGCTTACCTACAAAAGGTCCTACAGTTTTTCATACATTAAGAAACAAATAAGGACAAATAAGATGAGAAAAACAAGTCAAGAATATATCAAATCCCTTTGTACAATTATGACTTGGTTAGATGGCAACACTATATAGATGTTATTAAAAGAAACCTGCAAGACAGACTTTATGAACATAGGAATGATATAAGAGCAGGAAAGTTTACAAAATAGTGTTAGCTAAGAAATTTTATGAAAGAATTAAAATGGGAAGATGCCAAGCTCTTACAAACGGGTAATAAGCCAGACTAATTGTTATTTGAATGAAATCATAGAGATGATAAGGAGAGGTCAAGCAGAGGACATAATAAATGAACAACCCACTGAGAGCATTTCAAATGCAATGGTTGTTTACTATGAAAATTAATATATGAAGAATATATACTTTTTATTTGTTTTTGTATTATAACCTCCCTATATATGAAAGTAAAGTATGGTCTATCCTTGTTTTTGTTTTGTACCAATACCTCTTACTATGACAGAAGCATGTTAAATATTTTATTTAGGAATAAATTGGAGTTCTTAATGTTATGACATCACATTTGGATCACTCCTTTTCATTTGTATTTTTTAAATATTGTTTAATGTTATTCTAGAACATAATATCTTTGTTTAAACTTGGTGTTTGTAGTTCAGTATTTGCCTATGCTGAAAAGATATGTTTTCATCAAAAATATTAAAATTTTTAATAAAGATATTTTTACTTTAATTCCCTGCTTTTAAAGTGCTTGATTTTTGAACTTGTTAACTTTAAAGTTTTTTAATAATCAAACAGTTAAATATTAATATATAGTTTAACAGAGAAATATTTTAACTTATAACTAACTGTTTAGAAAATTACAATATAATATAATATAATATTTAAACAATACATATATAGTAATATTCTAAGAGCATTGATGCAATATAAATCTATTGCATTACAAAAAAATACCAAGAAAAAATTCCTTTACAGGTATGAAAACTAGCTAGACAGCATCATCTTAAAAAAATGTAAGATCTGGGTCAACTAACTCAATACAAGTTTTGGTAGGCATCATGACACAAAATCTTGAATCTTTATCTTTATAAAAACATACAAAATTTGAATATAAAATATATGTTACTGGATACATTGACATTTTAAAATAAAAACTCACACAAAATGTTTAAAACAATATAAAGAGTATACAGAAAGAAAACAATTAAATGCTGTATTTATAAATAAAAATGATTCTACTGAAATTAAACAAGAATCAATATATAAGTAATCAATTACCCCAATACTGCAATCAATAAACTATTGATAACATCAAATAATTAAATAATAATATATAGATTTAACAGGAAAATATTTTAATTGATATAACAACAAACTCAATATATTGCTCTTTAATTAGTATATTTGTCTTTTATTTACAGATATAATTTCCAAAATTCTATTTGAAAAGGTTACTGTTTTTATATTTGTTTCCGTTATCAACCGACAAGCAAGCATATTTTATGAAATTGACAATTTTTATTTTTGCATTTTATGACTTTGTCTTTTTCAGTTGTGATAATATTTCAATTTATCTACAATAATAATTCATTCTGCTAAAACAATTATAAATATTCTAATAATGAATAAATAACATTAAAAATTAAACTTCTTTCAACCATTTTTCAAAGAAGTGTGTGCCTCCTTAAATAATCATAACAAACCATATATAAATGATAAACTGATTATACTGTGATCTGTTCAGGTCAACCTGAAGGCAAAATTGATGTCTACATGGGTCTTTAGAAAATAAATAAAGTTCACAGATGACAGTAAATTGTTAATATTGTACTGTAAATGAGAATTCAAGAATAAATCAATATAAAAAAACAAATTAAATAGGGAGCCTTTTATAACAAATTGTTTAATTGAATGAATTGCCAATATCATTATTACAAAATACATACTATACAGTATAGATAAATGAAACTGCTAATGAAAAATGTATCTGATATATATAAACATTGTTATATAAAATAAATAAATATTATACAACAAGAATTACTAATTATATAAATGACATTGAAATAAAAATATTTTTAATAACTCTAAACAAAAGTTTATAAAACATCAAATTTACCTAAACTAAAGAAACTAATCTTGTAATTATTAATAAAAATAATTATACCAATATTATTATTACAAGATGTATACAGGCAAATGAAACTAATGCTATTTCTATTTATAAAAAATACTGTACTTGTATACAAACAAGCCAGTATTTACAAAATAAAAGTTACAATAGGGAGCCTTCTATAACAAATTGTTATAAAAGGCAATAAAATAAAACATTATAAAATAAAAGTTTTTAATCCAAGAAACATTTTCAGTTGATAGTTACAACCAACATCAGTTTAAAAGAGAATATATATAATAATATAAAAAAAGAATAAAATATATATTCTAAATTAAAGAAAATTAAAAATAGTCACATGCTATGGTTAGAACATACGGGATTGAATTAAATTTTATAAGAAATATTTTTTAAACAAGAAACAAACAACATTACTCATACTAGAGAAAGATAAATCAACATAAAGTATATTATGAAAACGTAATAATATACGAAAATAAAAAAGGTCAAATTTATGTACACTATATAATATAAATTATTTATGGTTTTTTTGCAAAGAATAAACCCAAGCTATAGAAATAGAATAACTCTGTTGCTCATTAATCACATTCTTATAAGATGACCTTTCTATAATTTCAATCAACTCTCTTAAGCTATGTTTAGACGATGTATCTCTGCATGCAATGTTGCATGCAGAATAATGCATGCCTCAATGTGCAAACAGCTGCATGAGGCAGGAAGCTTGCTCCTTTGTGTTCACACATAGAGGATATATTACAGAAAATTTTGATATGAAAAGAGTTATCATTTCAAATGACAGAAGGAAAAAAGAAAAAAGAAAGTGTTTTGGCTCACAAATATTTTGATCAAAGCACTGATAACATCATTATTTTGAACAAAGTCAGGATAGATAGTTCCAGTTTTTCCAAAAAATTTACTAGACTGACTTGATGATGATAAATTAACCTTTTCAATAAATTGAAGTGTTTTCTTCACATTCCAATCCATAAAGCAAAGAAAAATTAGCAAAAAAAGTTTAAAAATAATCAAAACAACATGTTGCACAACTAGTTGCATATGTAACCCAACTAGGACGGGGAACACATGCATCTTATTGCACCTAGTATTGCAACAGAGTTTTGAGGCATGCGTGCCTAGTTGCATGCATCTTGTTGCATGAAAAGTAGCACCATCTAAACATAGCTTTATTCTACCTTCTTTAAGATTATAACATGCTTTTACAACTTTGCTTGTTAAAAATGGAACAAGACCAATCATGTTTATAGAACCTCTTATTAGAGCAGTGGTTAAATTACCTACTCTCAAATATTTGTTATATTCTCACAACTTATCTCTCGGATTTATTTTAGTTATCCCAATATATTCTTCACATATACCATTGTATTTATTATGCATAGGTATAACATAGACTCCAGTTTTTGATTCATAGTAATAGTAGTAGAAAAGGGAGGAGCCTACACAGTCTAAGCACCATGATCAATAGTGGTCTATTGTGCACCTGATTCATAGTTATCTTTGTCATTTCTTAAATTATAAAAAGTGTAGTGAGTCATTTAGAGGCAGTAGTAGTAGAAAAGGGAGGAGCCTACACAGTCTAAGCACCACGATCAATAGTGGTCTATTGATCGTGATTCATAGTTATTCATAGTTATCTTTGTCATTTCTTAAATTATAAAAAGTGTAGTGAGTCATTTAGAGGCAATTTAACTTTCATATTTTTTGCAGTTAATCACCCTAATTCCATTTCTGGATATGGAATGTGCTGGTATCCAGAATTTCACTTTTCTTGTACACTTACTACTGCATATTTGTCAATTTTGTATGTATATATATATTTTTGAAGGGCCTCAAAAACATTAGTTGCCCCAGGCCTTGCATCAGGCTTGCGGAATCACAGTCGGAAGTTGGAGATTTTTGGGTGGAGTCAGAGTCGGAGTCTGAGTCAGATAATTTCCATCTGATTCTGCAACCCTAGGTTGCAGAGTCAGAGGTTTTTGGGTGGAGTTGGAGTCGGATTTTTAAACTGCCCAGAGTCAGGAGTCAGAGCCAGAGTCGGACCTTACAAATTTTAGGGAGTTGGAGTCAGAGTCGGATTTTTTTAAAAAGTGGAGTCAGAGCCAGATCATTTGCAATCTGACTCTGCAACCCTGCCTTGCATTTTTTCTGAACATTCCTGATCACAGGTATTACAAACCTGTAATATACTGATTGGTGAGTTGATGGTTGGTATCTCGACTAAGTTCCTACTTAGGCGTCTAGAAAAATATATCCTACTTTCATTTAAGTATGCATTTTAAACTGTTAATGCACTATGTTGATGATGTTTTTGTTATTTAGAAAAATAATGATAAACTGTAACAAATAGTAGATGCCTTTATTAACCAGAATAAGAAATAAAGCTTGTTTTACCTCAAAAAAGCAATGAGGCAATGCATTTTCTCAATGTGAAATTCTCAATGAAATAAACAATGACCATTACGAAACTAGTATTTATAGGAACCAACATTTATTTCCATCCTTTTCCCTGCATGATCTATTGACCTGCATAAATATAAAAGGTCAGCATTCCAAGCATATTTTAAGCTAGTAATAATGCACTGCACTACAGAACAAAATAAACAGGAGTAACTAAATAGAATTATTAATGATGGTCTAAAGCAGGGCTGTCCAATTATAATGAGCCCAAGGGTCGCAGCCGTGTTTAGTAGAAATATGGAGGGCCGCAGTTACAAAAAAGGGGGCGGGGCTTTGGTATTGTACGTCTAATTGTCTCAACAATGGAATGCATAAATATACTGCTTTTGGAAACCAATTTTATTTCCAGATTAACAAACCTTA
Source organism: Olivierus martensii (assembly GCA_000484575.1). NCBI lineage: Eukaryota > Metazoa > Arthropoda > Arachnida > Scorpiones > Buthidae > Olivierus > Olivierus martensii. The sequence continues at coordinate 25,341 of AYEL01084315.1, forward strand.
TTACAAAATTATATTACCAGATTGCATCTAATAAACATATAAACAAAAATAGCATGTATGCATCTATTTAATGTGATCTCCCTCGATGGCGTCTCCATCTTGTCATGGTGAGGGAGCTTGCGTGTTCCAATGATCCTGAGAGCTATATTTTCTACAATGAAATAGCAAAAAATGGCAACTTTTCTTTTGTTTGTTGGACAAACTAAGCACACTCCAATTTTCGTTGAAGGTTAAACCAACCTATGTTGATGTCTAAACCACGGCTTAAAATAAACTTTGTTTCTGTAATTTGATTTTCTAAAACCTGTGGCTTAAGTCCTGATCACAGTATAAACTTCGTTTCTGTAATTGGGACCATGAGTTTGTATGCTCTAGAGGTCCAGTTACAGCAACTGTGGACAGATATGCTGCAGGATACCATAAGAGACCTGTATGCCTCTGTGCCAGCTCATATCGCATCTTGTATCCATTCTAGAAGTGGCCAAGAGTACTAGAACCTCCTTTTATGTGTTCAGTTTTCTACAATAAAGTATCCTTTTGTTCTGTTATTGTCAATTAATTACTTACTTATATTAATGCTACAGTCACATACACAAAGTTTTGTTCAATTCTGACAACTCCTTGGTACATGATTTTTTTTTGATAATGAGTGTATATTCTCTTTTATAGAAAACAAACATGCCAAACTATTTGCTAATTTGATTTATAAATGTACATCGAATTGTGCATGGAAAAAATACACATGCATGGAATTGTGTGATGTCATTTGTTATTTGTCAGTTCTTTTTGGGCTACTTTGGTGTTTTCCTGTGTTGTTTGTGTTAATTTTCAATTCTACATTTTTCAGAAAGTAAGAAGTTTGTAATTATTATTATTTTTTTGAGTGAAATGTAAAGATGGGTTCAAAGAGAACTAACCAGGTGAATAATTCCGAAAAGAAGAATACCTGATTGAGTAAAGAAACAAAGAAAAAACTGTAGATAAAGTGCAGAAAGGTAGAACAATTAAAATGTAACTCGATTATGGCATTCCTAGGACAACTGTGGAAACACTTTGTAACAGAGAGAAAAGATTATGGGTGCTAGGGTGTCTGCTGGAAGACTTCATTCCAGCATCCAAGGGTTAATAAACTGTGTGTTGTGTATAAAATAGTGTATTTTGTAATTTAGTGTGTTATACAATTAAAACACATATAATAAAGTAAATAATATAGGGTATCTCTCTCAGCTTACCTATTAGGAGATTGGGATGGGGACTGGTAACGAATTAATCTATTTTGCATAGTCTTATATGGAAACTATTGTCCTGCAATTCGACATTACTTCGGTGACAGATTAGTGTTGAATTGCGAGGCAGCACAGTATACTGTAATATATAGCAAATTAGGGTTAAATTATACATTAAAATAAAACTATAACAACTTTTGAATATAAACTATGAATTTTGAGAGTATGATAAAATAATATACAATAACAAAGTACTCAACATCTGCTATTGAATTCAAATGCAATAATCGTGATCGTTGCAATCCAATAATATTGCTTAGTTATGCATTTCACAGATCATTATAATCCAATGAGATTGTTTAAATAGTGTTACTCTTCCAAGCTTCTTACACTTTTATATACAGTGGATTCCGCTTAATTGGGACACGTCGGGCCGAGCCATTTTGTCCCAATTAAGCGGCTGTCCCAATTAAACAAAGTAATGATAAATTCTAAAATAAAATATGTAATTCGTAGATAAATAAATAATATGTAAAAAAATAATAATTAGGTACCTATTTTAATGATTTATTAAAATAGGTACTTAATTATTAGTTTTTTACTGATCTCCTCCGACTTTGTCTTCAATACTGGGCCACTAATATTCACTCCTCACCTGCTAACTATAGAAATCCATTGATCTAATGCTTCTTCGACTTCTGAATCCTTTCCATCACACTTTCTTTTCGATGTTCCTGGAATTTCTTTCTGTAATGCTCACTCCTCACCCAGTTGATTTTCTTGTTGTAGGAGACGCGCTATGTAGATTTTGGTTTATTTCAGCTAGTCTACGATAGCTTGTATTAAATGGCTGGCTTTTAATTTTATTCAGCCAGTCTACGACAGCTTGTATTAAATGGCTGGCTTTTAATTTTATTCAGCCAAGCAATTTTTTACTTGGAGTGGTAAAGGCTTTTAATTTTATTCAGCCAAGCAATTTTACTTGAGTGCAAAATCTTTTCTTGACAAAAGTTCAAAAATTATAGAAACTACTTGCTTAATACGAAAGTAGATAAATCACAGCTCATTAGCAAGTATATATTTTTATTTTAGCATAACGTTTTCAGACTATAATAGTCCCTCATCAGTGCTATTAAGAATTATAAAAGCATACCAACGGTACATTATAATGTACTGTTGGTATTCTTTTATAATTCTTAATAGCACTGATGAGGGACTATTATAGTCTGAAAACGTTTTAAGTGTATTCTTAACATCTTGGCAAAGATTAGTGTATGTATGTGTAGCCATACTTACAAAAATTCCTAAAATACATCAAAAATTGAAAATTCCTTTTCCGCTACTGTCCCAATTAAGCGAAAAGTATTTCTTTTCTTAACATCTTGGCAAAGATTAGTGTATGTATGTGTAGCCATACTTTTGAAAAATCTCTAATATATATCAAAATTGAAAATTCCTTTTTTGCTACTGTCCCAATTTATACAAAAATTGAAAATTCCTTTTCTGCTACTGTCCCAATTAAGCGAAAAGTTGTCTTAGAAATGCTTTTAAATTTTGTATTAGTTTATTAGTTTGGTTTTTGTTCTTTGAGATTTAAATTTTGTATTAGTTTATTAGTTGGTTTCTGTTCTTTGAGATTTGACCCAATTAACTGGAATCTACTATATATATAGAATTCTTGAGATTTGGCCCAATTAAGCAGAATCCACTATATATATATTGTTCGCAATTATGCGTTGCCCCAGTTAAGCGGAATCCACTGTATTAATAATAATCTCTGGTAACATTTTCAGTTTTCTATGGCCCTGCTCAGCCAGTTCTCTTGGTGGTCCAATTAAGCAGAATCGACTGTTTTGTGTTAACTTGGACAATATTAAATGAGGACCTACTGTATTGCAATGTAACCAATGTCCCAATTAAGCGGAATCCACTGTATATAGATAATCAAATAGATTGGATGAAAATATGAAACTGTACATACAAAAAGTTCTAATGAGATAATTTTTGTAATATAATGAAAAAATTATTCTAATACAGTAATTTATAAAGTTACAATTAATAATTCTAAATTATTTATCATTTGGCATATGTCTGATTAACAGCATAGAATTGCTGATATATTGTCATTGGATGGATTTTTTTTAATGTGCTTATTTTTTTAATAAAAAAATTTTCCAGTAAGCTCATTTAATTTTTATTACAATAAAAAAAATTGTTGATATATGCTATTAAATTAATTATATTATTTAATTAGAAATTTAAATTATCAAATATAAAACAACAATTTATTGCCTAACAGCAGTAATGACTAGTATTGCAGGGACTCTTTAAAGGAACTTTTTCGAGTACACTTTCCTGGGTCTACCTTGATTGAGGACTCGTCCTCCTCGCGGGTCCAGCCTGACCTTGATGGGCGTGATTATCATGCCTCGAGGAAGGATTGGGATCTTGTGAGGGGGATGATTAATCAATCTAACATTAGATGGGCTATCAGTGTCTTTAAGCCTTTAAAGTCGGCGGGACCAGATGGCATTTTGCCGGTGTTTTTACAACAGGGCATTGATGTCCTGGTTTCCCCTCTTTGCCGTGTCTTTCGGGCCTGTGTGGCTTTTGGCTACGTTCCATGGTCCTGGAGGCAGGTGAGGGAAAACCTAAACCTGGGCGTAATTCTTACACTGAGGCTAAGTCCTATCGTCCGATCAGTCTGATGTCTTTTCTTTTAAAGACATTAGAAAGGTGTGTGGATAAGTTTATTAGGAACAGGACCTTGGTTAAGATCCCCCTTTGTCGCATCAATTTGCCTATCAATCTGGCAAATCGACTGAGCATGCTCTTCATGAGGTTGCTTCGCTAGGAGGTCATTAACCTAACATTAGGGACTCAGTATTTTTCCGACCTAATTGAGAACTGGCATGTATCTGATGAGCCTTCTTCTTCAGATCACAGATATATTTGCTTTAATCTACAAGGTATGTATCAACCTCCAGCACTCCCAAGCTGCCTCCGCTCTTTTGGGTCGGCTGCTCGTGGGGGCTGTTATGACCTTGCTCTTATACAAGAGCCATGGCACTATAAGGGCCGTATACAGGGGCTTCATTGTAAAGAAGGTAAGTTGTTTTCTTTTACTTCTTGTACTTCTGATAGTGGTCCCCGGACCTGTGTATTTGTTAAAAATAACATAC